>JAPEIX020052414.1:0-18563 GCA_026122405.2 Zoanthus sansibaricus | reverse complement strand
AATTTTAGTAGCTGTCCAGGAGGTCAAAAAATTCAGCTACAGTAGTTCTACAAAATGACATTACTTTTTTATAACAAATAAAGTAAACATTAAATAGTTAATGTTTTCAATTGTTGGCTTATCTACTTGTTGTAATAAATATTTTACAGTCAGTCAGAGAAGAGGGAAAACACACAATTCAATTCAAAGTATTGATTAGTGAATAAAACATAATTATATTAATTTTTCTACCTGTCCATATGCAAAAACTGTTCCATTGTATCCAGCAAGGACACTAAAGAGGAAAAAGGCAAACATTTTTATAACCACAAATTATATAACTGCAGCATTTCAGACTAGTTACAAAAGTTTGACTACCAAAAAATGTGGTAATAGCACACAAAATTAGGGTTGTACAGAGTAGGGAACAGGGAGAACTATAATATAAAGAAGGTATTTACATGAATGCCATGATAATAATGATAACAACGAAAATATAAAACATCAGACAAGTGTAGTTTGTCTGTACACTGTACAGGAGATGCCAGCAAATGTGTGTGGAGGTTAACCCTACAAACATCAGACAAGTGTAGTGTGTCCGTACACTGTACAGGAGACCCCAGCAACTGTGAGTGGAGGTTAACCCTACAAACATCAGACAAGTGAAGTGTGTCTGTACACTGTACAGGAGACCCCAGCAAATGTGTGTGGAGGTTAACCCTACAAACATCAGACAAGTGTAGTTTGTCTGTACACTGTACAGGAGACCCCAGCAACTGTGTGTGAAGGTTAACCCTACAAACAAGGGCCCTAAAATGTTGGGAGCTCGAAAACAGCTTTTTTTTATTAAGACAAGCCATAGAAAAACATTATTTTATAGACCTTATTCATAAATGGCGCCAGCTGCATAAAACAAGGTGCGGGGGGCCAGCTGAAATTTGTTTACTATAAAATTATATGGGTTTTTGGCAAAGCAAAACTTGCATATCATATTTTTCTTTGGCCAGCAGTGGCTGTCAAAGTGGCAGCTTCAGTGGACTCCACCCATGCACAGGTTACAGAATGCACTGAGATCCTAAGGGGGCACCAAACAGGTGAAATACATTCATTTGACAATATGGGGTACATTTTAGAATCGCATAGCTTATGGTAAAGTCACGCTCTCATTGGCTATTAAAGGCAGTGTGTTTCTTAAGGCCGGTACACCGGTAAATTGTACTGACGTTCCCCGATGGCTGTACCGGCTTTCCTCAACTCGAAAGTTCAAAATAATTCTGGGGATGTCGCCTGACCTCTCTAGAGACTTGAGTATTCGGTGCTTGATGACCTCATACCCACTACAGGTGTACCTCCTTTCCCACTTAGTGTACCCCACTTCCCAAGCCTTAAGAAACACACTGAAAGAGAGGGTATTTATAGCATGGAGTCGTACTTGTGCATGAAGCGATATCGCTGACGTAAGGCAAAATAGTAAATTGTGTTAGATTTACGTGAAACATAAAAACTGTTTTGTTTACTTTGTGTAACAGCTGCTTTACAAAAAATATTAAGTCCATAAGTACATTTTTTAGCAAAAGCAGTAACCTATGGAAAACAAAGTCTGTGATAATTTTGACGATTTACTGAACTTTAAGCTGAAGTTTGAATTTTGAAAAAAATGGTTAAAAGTGCTCGACAGAAGAGACAAAACCGGGAAGCATCCTTTTTGATGTTAAAAACAACAACTTGTGAATGGCAGACTCTCAACTGGCTAATTGCAATAATTTTTACAAGTGAACTTGCTGGAAAAATAGCAAAGAATGTCAAACAAGTTAGTCGTATTCAACAAGACAAAGCAACAAGTACAAACAAGCAACAGCACGTGCAGTAAAATCAAACTCAATCAGTTCAGTTGTCCTTGGCCTCATAAACGAGCCATGCAAGTCCACCAAAGGAATAAAACATCGTTTTCCTAAGTTACCTGACAGGTGATTTTGGAGGTATGTGCAAGAAGAAACTTTATCAATTCATTAGTAAATTATGCTTCTTCGTGTGAAATTTTGCGTGGAATTCCTCGTCAGTCAATGGATTTTCCAATATAATACCCTGCATAGGCACCATTCCAAGTCGGGTCGGCAGTAACAATCTTTGTCAGGAACAAGACAGTTTTTACCCAACTTGATTTCAGGTGGTTTAGGTGGGCCAAGGCATTCAGAACTGTAGTTGGGGGCTAGCAAGATCCCACAGGATGTCGCTGGTGGCAACCCCTCACAGGATGTCGCTGGTGGCAACCCCCCCTGACAACCCAAAAGTCCAGAAATTACACATAAATAACAAAAACTAAATACTCACTTATCTATAACTCCTTGGGCCACATTTTCAAATATCTCTTCTTGCTTGCTTACTTGATTGAAAACTTTGTTAAATCTAACGAATGATATACATCAACATTTAATAGCTGAGAATATAACATTTAATATTATTATCATCGTTTGGTATAAAATTTCAACAAACCTAAACTGATAGACTTCTCTCTTATTGTTAATATAGCCATCTGCCATATCACGTGGGACTGTGAATGCAATCCCGGGTTCTTGTCCTTCACTATCATTTTCGTAGACCTCATATTGCTGAAAACATGATTTGAGTAAATTGAGATCAAAGACAATCAACAATACTAAATACTCTAATAACAAATCCAATGATATTAACAGATATATGAAGATAACAGTATAACAATTTTAGAGAATAGCACAGAAAAAAATTATTTAATATGTGATCTATTCTTCTTGGTGTTGGCGAATCTTGCATTTGAAGTCATTTCAGAATATCATATGAATAATAAAGCAAATTTTTATAAGGAATCTTGATCTTGGGCGTAAGTAGTTAAAGCAATTGAATCTCAATAAAGCAACTGAAATTCTGAAATAAGTTTACTTATTTTATGTTACCTTTATAACTTTAATACCAAAAGATCGTGGTTAATAGTAACAATTTTTATTTGAATTGAACTCGCGATTCAAGAATACTTACCCCAGTTTTTGCCTTTGTTGGTTTTACTCTCGCGTAAATTTGGATCCCTTGTTTTACCATGACGCCATATTACCAAATTACCACATAACTAGCATAGCCAGCAGGTTTTTTCAATTTAAAGCTATCAAACAATTTTACCTAACTACAGGTTTTTCTTTGATAAACCAAGCAGAACAACTTACAAGTTTATGTGCGTGCGCATAAGTAATACTGTAAGACCACTGACTTTGTTGATGGTGATTCCCTTGACGACGAAGATCAATTTCTCCGAAAAAACTAATAAAATCATTACGTTAAAAACAAATATCATAGATAAATAATCATGGTGACAATCGACTCAACGCAATATTCATTTAAACCCAATAATACTAGGTTACTCCGAAACCATTTTTCTTTTAAGGCCACTCTCTACCCTAAATTTTGGTGTAGTGAAGGAGTTGAAAGAAAGTATTTGAGTTTAAAAAAAGAATTTTGGGGATGACCTCCAAAACGTCCCTCCAGACAATGGATGCGAAAGTGAAACTTGGTTGGGGGCCGGTTTGGCGGTTTTCCATCAAATACTAACTCAAAAATTAATTTTTAAACTTCACTAAAATTCCCCCAAACTCAAAGTTCTCTTAAAAAACTACATTAACAAAACCTATCTCCTCCCTCAAATCTCATCCAAAAAATCTCAAATATTCAAGAGGCTTCCTTTTTATTCAATCTGTGATGTGATTATCGGATTTTTCACATTTCAAAATAATGACTGAGATATTATCAAAAATATCACTAAAAGTAGCGAAAAAATGGTCTGAGGTTAGAGAGTGGCCTTAAGTGTATGAAGAGAAAGAAGGTACTTGAAGATCATTTATCGCTACTCCGTCAGCCGTCTGACAGTGGCCAAACTGATAAAGAAATGCAAGATCAAATTTGTTTGGAAGATATTATATGATTATTTTTAAAAATTTAATTGCCGAAGAACTTTTAAAATGATTTAAAAATCTGTTCGTAAAGCGCCATCTCACTGTCTGTTTGCTTCAGCCGAAGTAGCGCTCGAGAAGAAGTTTTTTTGCGTCTTAAGCCTAAGGGATAGTTTCTTTTCGATTTCGGCTCTAAAATGTGGTGGACGGCTTTATGTTTTTTTAACGTTAACGAAGAGTATAATTTTTGTTTTCAGAAAAGTCTCGATTAAAAAATCCCGTCGCCGATTGTTTAACAGCTTTGTCAATTTGTCGCCTTTTTATTGCCAAGGACAACAAAAACGATGCAAACACTGGTTCGCTTGCAAACAACCTCTCATCTTTTATCTTAAATTCCTCAAGCTGCATGGACATTATTTCTAAGGTATAAAGTTTTGTTGCATTTTCTCCAAAAGCCAACTAATCGCTAGCTCACTGAAGTCCGCCGTGGCAAAATAGCCAAACAGAAAGAAAAGTTTGGCTCATTCAAACCGTTTTTCCTACTATATCAAAAAAAAATTAAGCTAGCGAAAAACAAAACATACATTGTTATTAAAATCTCAAAATTTTTGACGAAAAGAAACAAAGGATGTTTTCGATAAACTATGATTTCCCATAAAATTATCAAAACTTGATTTCGTGTCAAGGTGTCTATTTTCAAGTCTTGCTTGATTTAGCTTTATTCGGACCCAGACTCTCTAGCCTCGATACTTCCCCTTTAAGCTGCTGTCCAAAAGCATTATGCTTTCACTATTTAAGGGTTAATGACTTTCATTTTGTTGTTTGTTTACAAGTATGCCCACGCTCTGGCGTCACAGTGAACGAGAAATTATTATCTATTTGCAGTTCATTGTTTCGCTAGCAAGTGCGTGTATTTGTAAACAAACCACAAACTGAAAGTCATTAACCCTTTTAATATGCTATCTGAGTTTACTGAATTGCAAGTCGCGATACATGACTTCTTAAACGAACTTTAAGCAAGAGTTTAAAAGGCGAAAAAACTTCTGGACGTGCACCAAAAAGCCCACCAAATCATTTGCGTGTATACTCTGATAAATGACAACTTTCGCTGGAGTAAAAGCTCAATATTCATGTATTCACTGGTTTAGATTTATAGAAGACTTGGGTTTAAACCAAGAAACAAAGGTTATAGATTATAACCCCACGGTCGTACCTATTAGTTGAAAATAAACCGACATAACATGATCAATTTTGAGCAATTGCGTGCATGGATTTTTTACAGTGAACAAACGTTGCATATTAAAACTATTAATCTTCTGGGCAACCTGTATAGTAAACCTTGACGGCCCGTTCATTAGTTATGCCATGCTAACCTGGCCAAAAAAGGCCGTAATAGCTGTCCACTGTTATTTAATGGTAGATTTAAGGGTAAAGACCGCTACTCTTGTCCATTTTAGTGGCTTCAAGTTTGCTATTGGCACACATATGTACTATGTATAAATGATGTTTGTGAAATACGATTTAGTATTGATAGGGGCCATTACGTTCAGGTTTTAAAATTTTGACCAATCCAGAATGATCATAAAGAAACAGTCTCTTAGTCTAGAAATAGAATCCCTTGTTACTCCGTTTCAAGCATAGTAATTGTTGTTATTTAGAAATTAGTAAATAACCTTTTTTCACTGTAAAAAATCCACTCAAGTTATTTGGCGGGCTTTTTAACGAGAAGTCCTATAATTTTCCCGCCTTTAAAACAAGTTTGAAGTTTGAGTTTTTTGTGCAGCACTTTTCGCTGTGTTCCTTTGGTCAGTTTCTGTTTGATGTTTTGAAATAGAGTTCAACCCTTTGCCAGATTTACTGAATATCGGATTTAGGATTATTGAAATTGGGTTGTTTTATGGTGGCAAACATTTGGGAGTAAAAATATGCTGATTCCTAACCTTTTTTGTCAAGATGGCGAAGTTTACCGAATCGAAGACGACGAACTGTGAGAACACTTTAAATACTGGTTGCGTTCTTCTAATCTTTCATTAAAACACTGAACTTCCCACAGGATTGCTGATGAATTCTAAACAAGATAATTTGTTGAATTTCTCGTATAGTTTTAATTTTAGCTTTTAAAAAATTTCATTCAATGCCTCGTCACTTGCATCTGAAATACTATTGTTTTGTGATTTTTGTTTTATTCTATTTTAACTACTTTATTTTAGTTATGTACTTATTTAATTTAAGATTCTAATTTGCTCAAATTCTTGCTTCAAGTACGTTAAGTTGTATGTATCGCGCATTGCAATGCAGTGAACTCAGAATACGTATTAAAATGTTTAGTTACTTTCAGTTTGGGGTTTGGTTACACCGACGCCCTGGCAGCACGATAAACGACAAATTTGAACAGTCCACGAAACGAAACATCGTCACTAACCTTAAATTAATCATCTGGCACAAGCAGCTCTATTCTCTTTACTAAACATCATTTATGATCTCTCGCAGTTTCTCAAATCCATTTCAACAGTGTCAGGGAAAGACATCAACGTGTTTGTTAACCACTGGGTGTATCCTTTTATCAATTATGAAGACCATGAAGGCCGAAGGTCACTGATATCCATACTAAGAATTCTTCATGGGTAGTTGAACTCAATATTGAACAAACATTTTTTTTCTAAAGTTTGCATTAGATAATGTGTATACCAATAATAAACTCTTTGCTTAAACATAAAATGCTTAACGCGTTTTCTGCAAGTGATATTGTACTTTACAAAATTTTTGTTGCCACTTCCATTTGTATTTTGTTTGGTTTGAGAACGTTACACTTCACACGTAACTCGGGCCAAAATTCCTTGTTTTGAGTAAAAGCTTTCTGATTCTGTTTCTAACTTCGTTTCTTATCAACATATGATAAGTTTCGGTACACTTCACCAAATTTGCAGTTTCCACTGATAAGTTCAGTGGTGGGGCAATATTATTTATGCAGAGGGTCTGTCTAGAGTTTTGAAATACGGGTCACTCCCTTTGGAATGTTACTAATGTATGACAATTTTTGAGCTCAGGTCGGGTAGCTGATGTTTTGCTTTGGCAACATGTAACGACAATATTTACAATCAAGAAAATAAGCAAGTCCTCAAAGCAAAGGAAACTAAACTTTCGTTAGTCAATAATCACTGCATTGTTTATTTATTTATTTATTTATTTATATGTGATTTGTGTGATACACATCACGATACTTTTATCAATGCATCAATTCAGTAATTGTACAACATACGAACCACGCTAGCAGACTTTGATCACCATTTTAAAGTTCTTGAAAAATGCAAGTCCAAATTCGATTCTCTCGTCTATGAATTGTTATAGCTTAGAGACATCAAGCCCACTTTAAATACCCAAAGAGATTCAATACGCGCGAAAGGTTTTACTTGCATGACATTCCATTTTATTGTGTAAAATAATTATTGTTAGTATCTTATCTTAACATAGCACAAATTAGCCATTTTAGCATTTGACGTAAGAATGGAGTTGTTTTTGCACCGAAACATCTTCGTTTTTGTGAAAGGAGAATCCCCGAGCATCTGTATAAATGGATGTGAGACAAAAAGTGTAACAATAGAAAGTCGTTTTCCTCCAATCATGTCACTGCTTATCTAATCAATTAAAACTCGCTGAGAAATATTGAGTCAATTCATTGTCGTTCATGGTTTTAGCAAGCGTGTTTGTCATATGAAGCTGAGCGAGTCATTTCACGAGCTCTCGTAGGATTCTTTTGATTTAAAACTTTTTGGAACTTAAGTTATTAATGGTTTTAAGACATTTTTAACGTTAAATTTTAGTCAAGCCGATATTGGCTGCACGACCAAAACATTCATTCTGCTGAGTGTTGTCTTAATCATTTGTTCTGCTCCATAAACTCAAGAAATTTAATTTAAGATCTAGATTTTTGTTTTTAGCCGTAAATTTTCGTAGTTTACAGGTAATGTCCCCGGCTGTGATTGGCAAACAAAACAGTTTTAAAAAAGTCTATAATAGGTACTTTTATTTTCAAAGAAACTTTAGTAATAGTTTTTTGCCTTCTGAAAATAAAACATGCACCGTTTTTCATTAAGAGAGAAATATTGTTATCAATTTATAATTGTTGTTGTAATTACATTATTATATCGTGTTGATTGAAAACTGTTTTAGTCATTGTATGATCCTTTAACCTAACGGAATATTATCTTTTAAATTAGTTTTTCAACAAATGCTGGGGAATTCAGTATTCGCATCAGGGTAATAACGGTTTATCGGTCAATATAAAGTTTTGACATTAGGGAAAAGTTGGGTTTTTTTGTTGCAAAATTAGTTCGTTTTTTTGTTGACTTAACTTTTTCTTAGATGTCAAAGCGGCGTGGCAAAGTTCCATGGTAGTTTTGTATTCAACCGAAAAAGAAACATTGTTGAACTGGATATCAAACAGGATTTGAGTAAAGGCTCTGCTAAATATGTAGTAAGTTGTACTGTAGTATGTAGAATCGGGTGAATGGTGAAGGGAGGTAGGGTTGAGAGAACATGGTAATCTTTGAAAAATATTTTACCTTTGAACGTTTTCAAAATGTTAAAAGTCAAAGCAGCACAAACTTTTTCAACCGTACTGGAATCATCTTCAGCTGTCAGCTATTATGTATTTTAGGTTTTATCATAGTTGGAAATGTATCAGGGGAGAACAGAGTTTGTGATTAGTTAAAAATTATTGTATAGATCTCTTGTTCTCGCTGTCTTGTTTTGTGCTCCATTCACAATAAACAGTCTCCCTCAGTGGATGTTCTTGCTTCGTAAAGGGTCCATTGACTGTTTGTATTCAAGAACTGGATGGATCATTCAATCACACAGTGCAGATTGAAGATGTCACGAGTCATCATGAACTTCCTTGTCACTCAAAGAGCCGAAGGTAAAGAAAGTGATACGTTTATTATAGAGAATTATGACCTATATCCTAACCGCTTTCTATGACCCCAAACCTGATTTACTTTTGTAGTAGTCACAACTGCTGTTTATAGGATTATAGCGCACTTGCATTTTTTATCTTTGGTTAACTTTGCTACCTTTTATTCTAATTCACTTTTTTTACTTCGCTAAGACAGGTTAACTTAAACGATTTAACAACCGGAGTTTTTGATTTGACAACTAAGGATGCAGTCCTTATTTCGTGTGAGCTGGGTGTCCTGTGGCCCGCTAAGCAAAACATTTTAAGATTCATATAAGGACACCAAAATGGCCGCCCTAAATAATAGTTTTTCAAGGGCAAGGCTTGGTCAGGAGACTGGTTTAAATCATGACGCTATGTGCTGATATGTGCTGGAATATATGTACTTTCACACAAACTTAAGCTCACTTTAATTCCTGCTATCTCAATGCGTAAATGTTCGTCAATATAGTGCGGATAACCCAAGTTTTGGCAATTGTATTGCAATTTTTTCTAACAATATCTTAATCATAGTCATTGTATTTTTTTAATGATAACTGACGGGGCTGTGCAGGACGTACGTGCTAATGTGCGCTAGAGTTTCATACCAGCGTACTTTTTTATATATATGAATGATTCAACCATGCAAACTCTTTGGACAGATTTTGAGGAACTTACGATAGCAGTGAGTACTGCCGAAACATGTTTGTTTTAAGAAGTGCATGCCGTGGTTCTTTATCAAGTACATTTTTGCATAACCCTTTAAGCTTTTTAAGATAGTGTGTGAAGTGTGCTGACTCAGCTTCCACCCATACGAGGGCCGTAAATAGAGTACCAGTGTTTGCTGTGGGCTTTCAGGCAATGAATTAGTGTCCCGTCCAGGGGGAGTTAGACTCTCATCCATGTAACCAACTACTAAAATCTGAGTTAAGCACCAACTTCTTGAGCTGCTTGGCTTGTAAAGTAATTATCTTTGGCCTACTGTTTTATCGACTGTTAATTGCCTGCACCCGATGCAGACGTTCAGTAGTTTTTTGCTGAGGGTAATTGTTATTCAAACAAGCGGTGAAAGAGTATTATATTAAAAATTTAAGTAAAGGCACAACATATGTTATATTATGCTATGTTATAAGCGGTACTTCTACCTGTTTTAGAAATATTTTTCTTGTTTTTCTCGAGGTAGAACTGATTAAAGATTTAAACAAAGACACACTTGTGCTTGTTATATTCGGCATTGTATTTGTTGTTTTTTTGTTTTGCCAAACCTGGAGGTTGACCGCGGGAAGGTTTTTTGAAAATACAAAGAAAGAACGATCTGAAACTGAAAAAAATATCAAATTATGAAAACATTATTTGCAAAAATGATACTTTCTCTGATTACGTGATGATTATCAACCGAAATCCAACGTGCGATTTCACTAATTTCATTTTGTGAAAAGTGTTATATAAAAACCATTTTCGTTTTCTTTTTAATCTCTTAGGAACAAAAAGAAGAAGATTCCGTTAATGACGGGAGAAGAGGTTGACATGGATCTTAGCGCAATGGAGTAAGTACTACTAATGAATCACGCGTTTCTCATATACTTCAAAGATAGTGAACAGAATCGCGGCAGTTACTAATAACCGCATTACTTATCGGGAAGTATAGAGTACAAAGGCTGCTTTTCTTGCTGAAATAAACCCGGTTCCTTAAGAAAAATCACCGTGTTGAATTAAGGATCATGCATGTGATCCTTGAAAGCTCCATGTGTTTCTCTCTTCCGTTAAGAGTGAATACTCCGTATGGGGACATAAACAAATCATTCTAACCACCATCATTGATTAATATTCTATCTACAGTTCTGACTCTCCAGTACTGTGGTTACGTATTGATCCAGAAGTCACGTGGCTTAGGCATGTAAAGTTTGAACAACCTGATTTCATGTGGCAGTACCAGCTGAGATACGAGAGAGACGTCATTGCTCAGAGCGAGGTACATTTTTAGTTCAGTGTTTTTATTTATTTTCCATTTTCTTGAGGCTTGTAGAAGATTAGCTTTAGCTAGCTGGTTAGCACGTTAAACATAATCTCAATTTCCCGACTAAATTATTACTCAAGTTTTAAAAAATAATTTAAAATAACACTTAAAATATTTTCAATCTGTTTACATTATATGCTCTTTAATGTATTAAAATACTAGTTCAAAGTAGTTACAGTATGTATTACCATAAAATACGTTTTCCTCTTTTAGGCCATTCTTGCATTAGAACATTATCCTACTCAAACAACAAGGCAGGCACTCATTGATATGATTAATCAGAGGGAATGTTTTTATCGCATCAGGCTGGAAGCATGTGAATGTTTGTCTCGCGTAAGTAAAACGTTTCTAGAAGATTTATTTTTTTGAAATGAAAAATTTGTGTTTTACTTAACATTTGTTTGTTTTGAGTAGTCTGTGTAATTTCAATTATCCCGGGGATTTACAAAGATGAAGTTAAACCAACGCTTGTGTTTGAGACAGTGAAAAAACCACTGACCCAGATAGCACTTGAATCCTCGACCTTTGGGTTACTAGTCTGCCGCTGTACCAACCGAGCTACTGAGTCAACCGGGAGGGGTGTGTGGATTATAAATCTATCTAGTCATGTGTAAACATAGAATACATCTATAATTAAACACACAGACATCAGTATTAAGACACTAGGAGGATGTAAATGTTTCGATTGATAATGTCAATCATCCTCAGCGATTTACAAACATTAAGTTATGTGTGAGTTAGCGATGGATTTTGTTTGTTCGTTTGTTTTTGTAAGATTTGCTTTAGTGTCTGTAAACTGGTATAACACAAGCAGATGGTATGTTTTCCCTGTTTGCTTTTCTGTTCATAATTAAAGCGCAAGTGAGCCAAAATTGGTTAATCTGCAAGTGAGAGGTTTCAAACCACTCAAGAACATCTTTGGAAAGCCATTTTTTTTATATAAATTCGTAGCGTCGTGCTAAATAACGTGTACAAGTCCTTGTGGTGAGGTTTGCGACTGAAGGTTACCGTCTACGTACAGGAACAAGCTCAGTTTAGATAGGTCCACCTGAAATTGTCCTGCCCACTGCTAATTAAATAAAAGATGGCTTTAAGCTAAATATTTGCCCTATCTACTTTTTCTGCTCGTTTCAAAAGATTAACCCTTTCAGACCCAGTCAGTTATTAACACCCAACTTCTTCTTCATAACACATACGAAACAAAACATTTGATGAATTAAGAAAATGAGAATTTGATCAATCAAAGTTAACTAAATTAAAAATTAAACTTTTTTCAAACTTGCCAAATGAAAAGTATGGGCTCAAGTTGGAAGAATTTCTAACCATTATATTTTATCTAATCAGGTTGCAACGGCTTGTGCATCCAGTTGGAACGGCCACGTGACTATGATGAGTATCTTCAGAAACATGTTTGGGTCCCACTCGTACCAGCAGATACCTCGATACAATGACTTTTCCAACTTTGTGTCATATTTTCTGCAAAAGGTACTTCGTATTTTTTCTTTATACCGAATGATGACATTTTAGACAGGTCATGTTTATAGGATATAGCTGTTCAGCTACAGTGATTCTCAAATGCGCAGCTTTATATGAGAAAAGAAATGTCTAAATTTATTTAGCCTCGGTTATTATAGAAGGTTTTCAGGTATCTAGACACTTGACTGAAACGAATAGATTCAACTTATAATACAGCTATGAAATACATTTATTCTGTGAAACATTTCAAATTCTGTTCTTTTTTTCTTTATTTTAACCTTTAAAACAAAAAAGGACAAAAACAAATTGAGGCCAAAACTGCCAGATTTCAGTGAAAAATTCTGCCCAAATCTTTGAAAATCAAAAAGATGGGCCAATTAAAATTGTAGCTTGTGGTACAACCAATAATTTCTATTAAAAGCCTTGTAAGCAATTCTGAAATGTAAACTTAGTTATTGCTCGATTATGTGTCTGGCGCACTTTGTAAGATTCTTGCTAGGTCCAGGTTTGTATCTGTGGGTTTAGGGAGTTAGAATATTTGTGTGACCTTCTTTTCTGCCGAAGTTGACGTAGCTTTCCATCCTTATGTGGCCGGTAAGTGAGTACTAGCTTCATTTGGGGGCTATCCTGCGATGGATTAGTGTCTCGTAAAGGGGGAGTCAAAATTACGGAGACTGGTGATAAGCGATGGCCGGATGGGCTATTAGTACTGCTTTTGAATTAACCTTATTCCATACGAGATTATTCTTTATTAACAGTGGTTATATACTTGTTAAATGTAACTTGTATTCATTGTGGTTGTAATGCCTGCTACCTTATGTAACATGTATGTTTAATACTCCATCAAATTGTTTGACCATCAGGACCTACCGATTGCTTGTTCCAAAATACGTAACATTCATTCCCAGTGCCCAAAGGAAGTTCTTCAATTTCTTCTGGACCTGTTGAAGTATAATGACAACCGGCTAAATAAGGTAATTGTTAATAATGTGGTACTGAAATTTGTTCTGCTACGGCCATTGGCACTGCTACTAATTCTGGTAAAGGCAATGAAAAACTAATAATGTAACTTTTGCTGATATTGGCGCTTGTACTGATCTGGCAATGTGATCTTTCTCCCCTTTTTGCCTTAAAAAAATTAAACCAAGCTATTTCGTGTTTGTTTTTCTTGATGTGTTTGTTTTCATGTTAGTCAAAAAATCCGGAAATATCGTCCCTCGAAAAACTAATAAACCACGACGAAGTCAAATCTTATTTAACCCTTTCAGTCCCAGTCCCCTGTTATCACCCAACTTCTCCTTACATAACACATACAAAATAAGACATTTGGTAATGAGAAAATGAGAATTGATCAATCAAAGCAAACTACAGAAGATTAAAAGTAAAATTCTCTCAACCTTGTTCAATGAAAAGTATGGGTTCAGGTTGGAAGAATTTAGAAATACAACTAAGATTGGCAGGCGGTTAAAAAAAAGGCGAGAGGCGTATGCCGCTATGTGATTGGTTGAAAGTATTTGTGGGATTACTTCATTGGACCATTGGACCCTGAATTGATATCATATCACTTCACTGATATGGTTTTCCTTCACGGCTTTACTATACCGATATCTACCCTAAATGGGTAATAAATAGAATTACAAGTAAAATATTCTACGAAATAAATTGTTTTTATAACGTTAAAATTTTAGTAATTCAACTGTTATTTATGAGGGCTAGACTCCATTATGAAACTTTTCGTATATCTGTATTGTCGCACGGTATAAGCGCACGTGTTTCATAAGTTATATTTGCTGTCGTATCATCGCTGCAGTAATTTCTTAAGCTGATGGTCACTGTTATTATGACAGTGCTTTAATACGTACGTATATAGTTGTTACTATGATGTAATGCTACAGTCAGTAGGTAAACTAGGTCTATTATTTATTTATTTATTTATTTATTTATTTATTTATTTATTCATTCATTCATTCATTCATTTACTTATTTATTTTCAGTTTTCAGACAGTTACTACCTGAGCTCAGTTATTGAGGCCCTTTCCCATACCGTCACTCCTGGAGTCGCAATCCTTTCAACCTCGAGGTAAAGAAGCTCTTTCATCTACTGTGTTGCTCAGTGTTTTGTTTAATCGTTCTTCAGAATAGTGGTAAATAAGCTGTTTGCTGTCATTTGTTAACAAATGAGGAGTCAGGTTGGCACCTCCGGCTCTAACATGCTAGGCAGTATCCGCCTGTGAAATATCTACCAAGTAATCTGGCTTAGTGGTCACTTGTGATATGTAGCAGCGTAGAAAAGAACTCTGCCCTTCAACCACAAAGTATCTGGCTCGAACCTAATCTCAGCGGAACCTTGTGACCTTTTCCGCCTAAAATGTTTCATTTGTCTTACGAGGTCCGCAGTTAGCGTGCTAGCATCTACTGTGAGCTAACCTGCGGTGGATGACGTGAGTGTCCTGTCCAGTGGGATTCAAAAACCCTGCGAAAACCGAGAATTATACGCTCGCTCTATAGGCTTCTTTGTTTGTTAAGGGTTTAACTTAGATACACCCATATATGAATTCCAGAAATTAACACTGCCATTATGAATTGCCCCATTTCCTTTTCTCTGTGCAGTGATGGAACATCTGTGGTAAAGTTAACGGAGGAAACACAGCAAATTCTTGGAGAGATAACAAAACATTTAAACCTTGAGAAACTGTTGCCATCTTATAGGTATACAGTCACTGTCAGGTAAATTGCTGAGTTGTAATGTTTATTCTCAATATACCGCTGATAAGAATTTTACCAAGTTGTTATTATGGGAAAATTACTAAAAATTGGGTGACTTGTCAGTGACGGGAGCATCGGATTATTTCCCGAAACTGAAATTTAGGATGTCTTTTTTGACTTATGGATACTCCACAGGAGGGGTAGTTAGTAGTAGTTGTGACTCTCTCATTTAGTAAGTATTCGTATAATAATTGCTATTGTTAAAAATCCTTCAGTCTGCTTTGTAAGGTAAAGCGATCAAAACCAGTTGTATCCGGTTTCTTAGCGAATCCTAGTGCCATACTCAAGAACCAGTTGTAGCTACGACATGCTAATGAGGCCTAAAAAGGCAAAAACAGCTGTCCGTGGCCGCTAGCATTTAGGCTCACTATTTTTATGATAGATTTAAGGGGTAAAGCCCTCAACCAACGTGGCCATAGTTGTGTTGTCTACTTGGTTTAAAAAAACATCGCCAGGGGCTTTAAAAAGCGTTGTTTTGTTACAGTTGTTTGAAGACCTTGCGAGCCCTCCAGACTAACAGACACGTACCAGCTGATCCGGAGGCATTCCGGTATTATTCCACGTAAGTTTAGTAATTTGATTCATAAGAGTTGAACATCGTTACACAATTTCCTTAAATGCATTTAAGCGTGTGTTCAGTGTTGTACCATTAAAAGTACAGACAAAAACTTATTTGAACAAGGGCCTACTTTTGATGGTTTATTGTTTTATTGTGTTAAGAGAAGCCGCTCTTTTTCCTCGTTTTGATCACCTTAGATACTTAGCACGTTACATTAGATTATTAGTGTATTACATTATTAGTACAAATATTACATTTTTAATTTCATTTCATTATTATTACATTACATTATTAGTACATTACATTAGTAATCTATTACATTAGTAGTACGTTACAATATTAGCACATTACATTATTAGAACATGACACTGTTAATACGCTACATTATTAGTACATTACATTGTTAATATATTTTATTATTAGTACATTACATTATTAATACATTACATAATTAGTACATTATATGATTAGTACAGATGATTAGTTCATGAGTGCTGTTCTAAACGGTGTCTTGTTTTCTTAGTTTCGGTCACTTTGAGGATATCCGACTTGCTGCTATTGATTGCTTGATTGATTTTGTGAAAGGTAAGAAAACGTTGTTTATTATTTTAGATATAGAAAAAAAAATCCTCTTTAAGATTTCATTTGAGAGAGAGGACGAAGTGTAAAAACGTTTTATAGGCAGCGAGTCGCTTTATAAGGTTGTGTTTTCATTTTAATTGATATTATTAGTTTTATAATTAATGTAAATTTAATACAAAAACACACTCTGATTGGTTAAATATAAAGGTAGCATGGACTTCTAATTATCTGATAGGTTTTTAGTAAATCCCTGAATTTTTAGTTTTTTTTCCCTTCCACACCCGTCTGCTTTTGCTGGATGAGATAAATATTTATTCATGGCTGCCTCGAGTACGTTCAACAACTGCAGTAGCCAGATTGCTTAGCGTTACTTGTGTTTCATTGCCTCAATGAGTGAGAACACGGTGTTCGAAGCACTTACATTGTTACGCGTGTTCGTGCAAGTTAAAGTGCATGCCCATTGTAATGAAAGTTCGGTAGTGTTGAGGGTAGCTGTTCTTGGTGGATAGAGCGTCCTCCCGGTGTTCGGAAGGTTGTGGGTTCTAAGCCCGTCATGGAATCGGAATTTTCTCTGAGTATTGGCTTGAAAAAGAAGACAGACGTTAGAATTTAGAATTTATTTCTTCAAACCATTTTCCAAATGTAGTGTTTACTGATTCTAGTGCCGATGGTATTTAGTGATCATGTTCGTCCATTTTATATTATTACGGGTATAAGTTTATGACTTGTTAAAATTCTTTCTCCGTTTATAGTGGAAGCCAGCAGCAAGGTGCTTTCGTTTCTACTCGATATCGCAGAGAGTGATCCTGTACCGTATATAAGGTAAACACACACATAGGGTTTTCGTGATACCAGCGTAGATAAGCACATCAGTCGAACAAATGTAGCGTCATAGCGGTGTGACGTGATCCGCTACTACTCATTGTTTTAACTCACCTCTGTAAAAACTTGGTTAAGAATCCTTTAAAGAGAAATATTTTAGCGCGTATTCTCCATTCCAAATTAATGTTTCTTGCTCAATGCTCCTTCTTATTTGGGGACTATTGAAAAATATATCAATTTCCATGTATAAAAATGTCCTTACGCGTCTAATGGTGATGGCAGAAGGAAAATTCGATTAGGATTTTTCTTCATGGTTCAATTTGCGTTTAAAGTTTGGAAAGACCATTTTCGGATTATGCTTTTGACGTCATGGACCAGAAAGTAATATGGTAGTTACCAGTTGGTCAATTTGAAACCGGAAGTGATATGGTAATTACCAGTCGGTCAATTTGAAACCGGAAGTGATATGGTAGTTACCAGTCGGTCAATTTGAAACCGGAAGTGATTTTTTCAAACTTTAAACGCAAATTACACCATGCACCATGAAGAAATATCTTAATTGAATTTTTCATTTGCTATCACCATCCATGCCATGGCGTTACACAGTTTGTAAAATACGAAGAGTTTAACAGGGCAGAGGTTAAGGCCAATTAGAAATCCTGCGACTCAATGAATGATTGCATAGCATTAGTAATAACTATTAATTATCTTTCTATCAATGTTTGTTTCATAAATATTTTTGCAGACACTACGTTTTGAGACAGCTGGCAGAAAATCCACCCTTTACTCGCAAAAGCGAGTCACAACTCAACACTTTGAGTCTTGTCGAAAGATTATGGCAATTTATAAAGTAAGTCGCCCTTAACTGTATTTCATTTTGCAATTACCAAAACATTTTATGACTAATGAGGGTCATAATTTGTCGTAACATTTCTGGCTAGCTTGTTTATGACATACCTGACATACCTGACCGGCATCAGAGTCTCTTAGTCATACCATGTTTCCGGCCTGTAGCTCTTTTAATTCAAAGATTATATTGGTTATGTTAATAATCCATTATGTTATAACTGATAGTTTACGTTACGTTTTGTTGATGTTTTACTTGTTTTAAATAGAGATTATTACATAGCAAGATCTTGATATCGTTTCAGTTATTCTACGAGTTTTGGTGTCGGTTTATGCAAAAATTGCAAACTTAACATGCAAAACTTCCCTCGCTCTCTCCGTCTGACGTTATCAAAAACAAGAACGGTGATTGGATAAGAGAATTACTTCGGGTCATTTTACTGGATAAAAATGCTGTGAGTGATATCGTATCCTTGACTGATACGAGTTTTTTCACAGCTTTATCACACGGATATCCTATCAAAGTATATAATAAACATTGCTATACACCAATTATCAAAGTCCATTTTTCTCGTACCCTTATTGGATGAGAGGACATCACGTGCACGTGAACAAGTTTCGCTGTTTCCCGGCAACCAAGCGCTCAGCGGGCAACAATATGTTATGGACCGG
>JAPEIX020052335.1:0-11427 GCA_026122405.2 Zoanthus sansibaricus | reverse complement strand
GGTATATGGTCTATAATGGCTACTATAAGGTGATGTCCAATATTCCCAAAATGGGACATTTACCAATCCCTGTTCAAGAATCGTTTTGAACATCGTTTTTCTTTTTCAAAATGGGATATAAATCAGCGGAAAAGTTAGACTAGACTTCTTAGTTAAGGCATTTAAACTTAAGTTTTTTTGGCTTTGTTTTAACAAATTTACTATATATGTTTCGTGTCGTTACAGAGCAAAACAGTGTGGTATATCTGGTCTCCAAAACCACAGTGCATTTTTATCTTTTGCTTTAAATCAATGCTACCCCGTCATCAATCGAACAAACGGAATTTTTGATATATTTAATGTGAAAACTAAATTTGGAATATCGAAAATAGACACTAACTGCTCATATCTGTAAGTTTTGTTGATCAATGTTGTTCAGCTGCTGTTGAGTCAGTTCGTTTTGGCCTCTAAAATTTGTAAACAAACACTTTACATTGAACGTTTGATGCTTATTCTCTGTTAATGTGACTTCAAAAGTTTTTGCTTTGTCAACAGTCGTCCGACTGATCCAAAATTTTTGAAATTTGCCAAAACAAAAAAAAGAAGAAAGAAAAACAGAAAAAAGTAGAAACAGTTATTAATGTATGTAAATAACATGCTGATCAAATTGGTTTTAGTTTGTGTCCCAAGTAAATCATAATTTATGTACATGCACAATATATGTCCAAGAAAGTGCAAGAGTATCATGGCGTACTATACTTTCGCAAGACGCAGCTCTGCGAGAACCGGAAAGAAGAGAATGTATGCGAACCAGTTTTACTGACTTCAACTGAACATTTACAAAGCAATAAAATTACGATAAAGAAAAACACTATATTTTTAGAAAAACTACATATTGTAAATATTATGCACGCAAAAGACTAAATCACAATTTTTTTTACGACCTGACCTACATGCATTTTTTATCGTAAACAATTGTAAACTTGAAAATATGTGGGGATAAGGTCTCACATCCACAGAAAGAATGTTTGCAGTAAAAAAAGTTTTTTTTATTTTGACATTGGGTTTCCAGTTATCCAGTATATAGAGTGAGGAACTGTGTTTGATATCAGTGAATCAATTTTTTGATTTACAAATTTCACACTGAACCGATTCATGATCGGTCTTTACAGCTTGTTGGTATATACCTGGCTGCATGCATTTAATAACTCGATTTGTGGCTCGCGATGCGCTCAAACTAGAAATTAAACTAGCTTAAGTGGTGGTTTGTCAAAGTTTTTCAAATTATCTCAGCAGAAACAACAAATTTTTTGCAAAGTGTTCCTACTATTAACCAAGCATGATTTGAGTTAAACAAAGTAGTTAAACTGAAATTTTTAATTCTTTAAAGAAGCACAATAGCAATACTATAATATCTATATATACATTCTTAACAATTTACCAGTCTTACTACTAAGGAATACATTAACACAAAATATCAGTGACTTTTCGTGTATTTAATTTTATTTATATGTAGTCATTAAAGCAGAAACAATATGTCCTTTTTCAGCTTTTTAAAGATGGTTAGCCATTCGTCTTTATTGCTACACGTACATTCTTCAAGAAAACATTTTATCTTTCATTGCGTTCTTTCTCCATATACTATAACTGCAAATTAAACCAGCAATGAATCGTTTCATATACTTTTTATTCAGTTACCATGTTAGAAAAAGCCCCTCAAAACAGCTAGTTCTTGATTGTCTTTAGGAAGAAAATGAAACTGATCTAAAAGTACAAAGGTTGATTTATTGGAGTACAAAGCCACTAGAATTTTAACAAGTCTTAACTTGACTCGCTCAAGAGCCAACGTCACATATATCACAAGGCCCTACCACTATGCCAGCATCTGAAGACTATGTGAGTAATCTCCTAAGCTTTAGTTTTTGTTCGTTGATAAAATTTCTTACACAATGAGTCAGTTGAAAAGGAAAAAAGCTAGATGGATTATTTTAGGAAATGAGTAAGCGCAATTGTACGCGTCTAATTAATTAAAAAAGAAACAAGAAAAGTCTTTAATGATCAAGTGTTTATAGTCTTAATGTCGGATTGTTTGAGACTTGCAAATCTTAGAAACTAGACAATACTTTACAGAAATCATTAGGCATTTAAATACTTTTTGTATAAAAAGACAAAAATTTATTCAAGGAGTATTTTTAAACGATTAAAGAGTTAAAGCGGCTAGATGAGTTGATACGATATATATACGATATATGACTATTCCACAATTCGGCATTGACATTCATTCGAATAAACTACACAATCAGTACATTGTTAATTTTGAACTTGCATGCACAAACTAAGTGAATTTCCGATAAAAGTTCAACAATGATAGGTTTGATCTTCTCTTTCATCCTTTGAGGTCATTATATATTTTGCCGGAATGCATCCGTGTATCTGCCTTCGTGGGAAAAAAGCTGTTTCTTTGATAAGCGATTAAAAGGCTTAGAGATGAAATACGACATTGTTATTTTAAATTCAAAATGTTTCCATCCTAGACAAAAATATACACCAATTACATGTTTATATAATCTCGTTTATTTCAAACAAATCAAGACATGGCTTAGAAATTGAAATTCAGAAAAAAAGTTTTGCTTAGTGGGAGGCAAATAAATACAGGAACGCCTTCACTTCAGGGGAATAACTATAATGACACCTCTTCGTGTATTTTCGTGTAAATACACAAAGTCAGAGATATACGTATAGTGTAATTTAACGATAGACGTATTGTATCGTTTTCAAATAGAAATCGCAGGTTGAAATTTATAAAAGTTAATCCTCGTTTTGATTTCATTGCGTTTTTTAATCAAGTTAAGCATATGACCATTTCGATAGTTGTTTTTATTCATTCGAACAAAAAAGGTTTTCATAATCATTAATCCGTTAGTTGAGAATTTAACTGAATAGTAATTATGTGTATAAAGAGGTGTGGAGCACACGGATTACTTAGACTTTTCTGTCAAAGCTTGTCATTCTATGAGATGTATTTAGCCAAGGATGGAGGTCTGCCCATTATGTTCAACTGTTGAATTCCACTGTTACATGAAATTGTTTGTCACTCAATCGAGTGCTGAAATAATGAGAAAATAAAACAAAGATCACATTTGTGTTATGTATGTGTGTACTTCTTTTATGCGAATCAAACACTTCAACCTCGCGTTGTTAACAAGAATAATTTTAGCAATAATAAATACTTCTAAATACACATTGTCAAGCACAGAAAGGATTGAACAAAAATTAATATGTGAAATGAAAAGTTTCAAACTGATACTAAAGAGACGAGTCTTGACATGAGAATTAATCAAACATTTTCTGTTCACTAAAACAGGTTCAATGAAGGTGTTTTTCGCTGCATGTGTAAAAAAACAAAAATTTAACTTTGCATAAATAAAGTTCAATCTAATTCACAATATTGTATTTAGTATTTACGGAAACTTTGAAGTTTCAAACTCATGCGTCCAAGTTCCGTTTCTTGGCTGTTAAGTTTGTGTTGGCGCTAAATGTGTAGCGCAAATGAGTTGTATTTCATAATTCAGGAACCACTTAGCAATCCCTGTGGATCAAATATTGTGTGATTTGATCATCGTCCAAATCCGTGCGGTGTATTTCAGTCGGAAGTTTTATTTGGTTTGTTATCTTTTCTTGTTTCGTTATCTCTGTTCTCTTCCTTTTCTGAGTTTTCTCCGTTTCCTTTGTCATTGGTATTCTCTGTTTGGTTACTTACTTCTTTTTTCCATTTCATGCGGCGGTTTTGAAACCACGTTTTAACTTGTGTCTCATCGAGTCCCAGAGTTTGAGCAAGTTTTGCTCTGTTAGACGTATCAAGATATTTTTGCTCTGAGAAAGTTTTCTCGAGTACCCTCAGCTGCAAGTCAGTAAAAACAGTCCGCGACTTACGGCATCTCCGTCCACTCGCGGTCCGTAGTGTTGGCTTTACTCGAAAGTACACCGGTAGGGTATTCCGAACCTCCGGGCTGGGATCTGATGGTCAATAAAGCGAAATTAGAAGCATACTCGATTAATTGTATAGAAAATATCAGATAAACACACTAAAAAGAAAAGCTCAAAGACTTACAAATCAGAAACATAAGTATTTTAAATATTGCTGTTGTTTCAAAGTGATAAAACACGAAACTTTCCCTGAATTGGTTTCCTTCAACGAAGTTAAGTGTTTTATCTCAACTATCCTTCAACAAAATATCATTTTACCTTATAACTAAAATCAAAAATCTGTTTCAGCAGAGGTTACAATGACGACTCTTTCAAATAATTGTAAATGGAGCCATTTTAGTTTAGTGAGGATGTCCGTTTTGACCGACCGCACAAACGGGCAGCTGGCATGCCTCGCTTATAATGATTTTGATTCACAACCACTTGCCGGTTTTCTTAAGCCGCACTCCATATTCTGGGTGTATCTTAAAAAAGGAAGCCAGAAAAGTTTTTCTTTGAGTAAGAGTTTTATCTTTTTGTCAATTTGAACTTATCGGGAAAGCAACGTGATGGAGTTAACTTAAAAATAGTCTGTACTTTTTGTTTAAAAGAAATTTGATACATCAATCGAAATAATAAAACTAGTGTGACTCTTTTTGGAAAAATCATTTTTGCGTTGAAAAAAGTTTTTCAAAGAAACTTTTATCAAACCCTAGTAAAAAAGCTGAAATAAAAAGTTATACTGAGAAATAAAGAAGTTAAGCAAGCAATGTTTCAAACTAAAGTGGCTGAATGTTCAGATTCACGAAAACGCAAGCATGTTTACAAAAACCCATTAAAAGTTCAATCGCACGTCAGTATCTTTTCTAACTTTAAACGAATTAAAAAACGTCCTAAACCGTACTTGTGTGCGCAATTTGAAAGCAAAATTTGGCTCAAACAAACGCTAAAGCTGATCGGAAGTCCACTACTTTATCATGAGAGCATGATTTATCTTTCTGGTTTGAATGGCGCCTCCGCGTCCTCCTAACTTATCAGGTCTTTGTGTGCAAAGACTCTCAAAACTCAAGACAGAACTCTCCATGCTATCATGACTTCAAAAGAGGTTTGAAAAAATAAGAATGCGATAGAATGGCTCAAAGTGAACAAGTGTTTACAAGTTTGTATTTAGTAAGGGCAGTGGTTTTCAAACGAGAACCTTTGACGAAACATCTAAAACAAAACTGCAACATTTAAAAGATTTAATTGTTTCCTCTTTATCTTAGTTTTGTAATAAACTGGTCAAATTAGAACAAACTCCTGCTTTTTAACAACTTTTCACTTTCTTTAATCGGTTTAGTAGAAAATGAATTTTCGTTTTATTGTTCCGTGAAATCCATGCTTAGTCAAACCGCAAAAAGTGAATTTTTCATGAATGATTTATCGATGATAAATTGTTTGAAATGCTTAACTGCCGCTCGCATACTCTGTCAGACAACTTAGTTTACCAATACTAAAATTGCCAATTCTACCGGCCGTACTAAAATGTGTTCTTGCATTGTACATATGAAAGAAAGCTTATTTAATGGGCGAACAAAGTAAATTGTTTGAAAGAGCGATATATAGAGGATATCTTTTAGCTCAAATTTTGACTTTGACGAGAAATTATATTAAAATGAGAAAGGAAAACAAACTGTGTATTATTTCATACAGAAATATCTGTAACCCATTAACTTCTCGTTAAACATGAATTACTTCTAAAATACCCAATAATTCTATCATTCTCCTCAAAAATGTCGTTTATTAGTTTAACAACGGCATGCGCGCTAGCAAAGTGTGTTCCGCGAATGTGTTTGAAGGTTACCCGTTGTATCATTCCGTATTCTATATCTTGACATTTTTCAACTGCTCTCATTTTGATGAAAAAAATAAAATATTTGTACTTCTTGAAACTAAATCAAAAACGTTTATTCCTTTTCGACTCGTTTCTTTAAGAATCTTCTTTAATGAGTAAGTTTCGATTAATACAATGTTTTTTTTTGAAAAAAGAACAAGATCTGTAGATTTAGGTCAATTTTTTTTATCTAATTTAAATAGAAGTGTGCTTCGAGTTTCTTTTGTCTTTTAAGAGTATAAATGGTATGAACAAACGTGTTTGTGCGAAGTGTCAAGACTGACGGATGTTACAGCATTTTAAAAACAGGGAAATCGTGCATGAGTAGAATTTAAGATCATTGTACAACCCAGTTTTTACTTCTCAACGGATTAGTACTCTAGATTCAACTGTTAAGCACTTTCCTTGCTTAACTGCTTTTATCCGACTGATCTTGAACATTTTTTTCTTATGAGCTAAGTCGAAACATTATTTAGTGATCAAATCTTTAGCCAGTTTAGATGAAATAGCAATAAATAGAACCGGAAGTTGTATGGTAAGATTTTCCGTAACAAGAGCAAATGAATTCGAATTCTTAAGATATACTTTTCTTTTAATCTGCTTTCATGCTGTAGAAGACAAAAAACTTGTATCGCTATCACGTTCTGATTAGGAGATGGTTTCAGGTAGTGAATGATGTTGAGTGAGTGAAGACTGACCTTCAAACAAATCTTACATTGACAAAACTCAATACACCGAAGTACAGAACGCACCCGATTGTTTGATCTAAGTTACTTACAAATGCTGGGTAAACCGCTCCGGTGATACGTGTTGGTAGCCGTACCTTGGTAGAAAGATGAGGCGGCCTGAGTGAATGATTCATCGCGGTCCCGGGGCTGTGAGGAGAGAATAGAATGCATTCCAAACTTCAGTGAATTAGTACCAGTTGCCGATGAACTGCGCTCTTGAAAGCTGGATTGCTTTGGTACATGGAACGACTGCGATCTTGGATTCGTCACTCCGTGAGGGACAAGAAGATTGTCAATAAAAAATGACGGTCTGGGTGGAGAGCTGCGCGACAAAATATTCATACTGGGTGGCAAGTTGACTGAATTGTGAAGCAGGGAAGGAGGCTGGTAAAAACTAAGCAGCGGATCTTGGTAAAACATCTTCAATGTGCTCCGACTGCTCGAGTTTAGCAATTGTTCTGAAGTTTTGATTCGACCCTCTTGACGATGCGTAGCAGATGTCCCAAGCGTGATATGATTGAGCCGTACTCAGTGACGCGAGAACAACAAGCAGATGGTTCTATATGCTTCTTATTTGGGTCTTTTTGTTTTGGGTCCGGTCCTGGCAACTTAACGCCAACATTTTGATTGACGTTTAAAAAGTCAACCTACTTAAAATTCAAACCTATTGTTTATAAAGCTTGACTTTAAAGCTTTTGAATCTCTTGTCATGATTCTATTCTGAGAAAAGTATTGCTTCGAATTAGTTTTGACAAGGTGATGAACCGAACTCGTCTTTAAGCTAATCCCCATTTTACTAGATTAGCTTTCTCAACTCTGCCAGCCAAATTAATTATGATCATTATTCAATTAGTGGATATCATTACTCAAAAGGTGTCAATTAGAATCATTATCTTAAGATAATCGAATGTGGAATTCAATTAACTATAAAAACACAAATTACAAAAAAGTCCGGTTAATGCTATCCATTGTCGGATCTGTTGGTTCTGTCTCTTCTGAGATAAAAGCAAACCTGACAAATAGACTGGCGCTGCCGGACAAATAACACAAAACCATTAGTAATTGTTCGCACAATTAATTTATAAAGAAGTGGGGTTTTGATCAAAAAATCGAACAAAGGAAAATAAAGTCTTTGTCTCTTTCAATGAACAGCTTATCTGTAAAAGCAAAGGGCTTTTAAACATTCATTTTAAGATGATATAAACACTTACGTCATTAAACAATGCGACCATTAAAAGGTGCATTGACTGTTCTTGTTTTCTGTTTATTCGTCGCCAATAGGTTCATTGTCATATCAAATAAAGCCGACTACTGCTAATTTTTTTAACCCATTAGCGTATTGTCACCGGATAATTCCCGCCACACCGCATTTCTTGATATATTCCCCATCTGGAGGTGAAATATTGAAAAATAGCTCCAATGAAGATTCGAGTAGCCTTTTTAACTTTAGTTTATTGTGTTAAACTAAATGAGTACGGTAGATTCACTTATATTTTTCATTTTATCAAATGTAAAGACAGTTTAACTAAATGAAACCAACAAAGACAACAACCAAATTGCCTTGATGGAAAAATCTGATAACCGCAATAGAAACACAAAACGGTTCCGGCTCATCCTAAACTCATCTAGAGTTTCCGCGAATCAGTGACAAAGCAGTAGCGTTTTATGATTAACTATCCTTATTACTAATATTCAAATAGAAAACAAATTTTACAATATTATGCAGACTATATGTTTTTTTTTCTTCAATAATTGGAAGGTTTTTTCATGCTAATTTGGAGTATAATTCTTGACTTGCTCTGACAGCAACTTGTCACATTAATCGCGCTTTTCTGTCAGAATATATGATTTGTATGAGTGGCGCTTTCGTCCATTTATTGATTATTAAGTCCATATTCTTCTTTACTCAAGTCAATTACTTCTGTAAGCCATTTAGAAAAGGTTTTCAGCTGAAGAAATTAGGCATGCCCCCTGCAGTGGTTGGAGACCGCCCACTCGATATGCATTACAACTCTTTTTTTAAAAATCGCGTGTAGTGTTCAAATGAACAAGAGTTGGCACAGAAATGCAAAGCGCTATAGTTTCTGTTTTACGCTCATTTCCTTGCCAAGTTTGGTGTTTAAATGCAATTTCAATTTAAAATATTAAGAACTTTATTGATAATCCACTGAAATACATAATGGACGCAAAATCGTATTCGTGGTCCCCGTTCTAAGAGTTTTTCAAGACCTCGGTTCATGTGATTTTGACTGAAAAGGCGAACCATATAATGGAGTACTATTTCCAAATCAGTGCTACAGTGGAGTTCTATGCACAATTCTAAACTAGCCGATGGTTGCTACTGAAGAGTTGCAGTTTACTGGAGTTAAACGTATTGTCATTGAGAAGGAAGATTTAATCTAAAATGGAAGACTGTGTCACAGGAAGTGACATACCATTTCATTCACCACCCAAGATCCGTCAAACCTCTAAACATAATACTATAATAGCTTTATATATTTCTGACCCGGAACCATTTTAACAAGCTAAACAGTGTGTGAGCGGTTTTTAGAATACATTCTATAAAGAAGGCGCCGTTTGTTTAAACAGCCGAAGCAAAATTTGCCACCCATGCAATGGAAATTGTACCTTTGTTTGTTGTTTAAAACAACATTATCAATTTTGTTTTACGGTAACGAAGATAAGAAAGCTTAATTGCGTTAAAAAATATCTGGCAAATTGAAAGGGTAGGCTCACTTGTTTTGAGCGAGAAATTTAGATACAGAGAACAGTGACACGAATTCGACACACTTTGTTCTGACGAGTCTGAAGAGATCTGTATATTGATATGTAAATTAGATTTGTGATAGTGTAAGTCCTCTTTATAATATGATAATCCATTTTAGGCACGTGGAGCTAATTACAATCCAAGTCTATTACTTTGCAAGGACCAACAGGGAAGAATCATCTGCATGTTATTCGTTTAAAACAAAGACACATGCACAGAATCTAGCTACGTCTGGTAATAAAAAAAAATAGGCAGAACAAATTAATGTAACCAGTAACAAACTGCATAATTATTTTTCTAGCCAAGATTTAAATATTGTAAAATATGCGCATAAAACAAAACGCTGGTGATTTCATACTGTTTGACACGGTGTAAGTGCAAGTAAGTGCACGCTAACTTTGTTTTTCTGTTCGCTAGAATTTTCTCCCCATTAAAGTTTTAAATCCCTAATCCAGGTATTTATATTATAGTTTAGTATATTCTATTTTAGGCAAAGCAAAATACTTAGGATTGTTTTTCAGTCTGAAACTCATCAAAGTGTTTCATTTTGTTATTTTTTGTAAAGTTTTATTTGAAACTTAACAAATATAACCAATTGTCTTGAGTTGTCAGCACTTGTTTGGTTTAAATAAAAAATTGGAAAAGCCTCGTGTCAACTGCAATAGAATTAACATTCCTTATTTGTTAATATCTAAGCCTTTTGGAAAACATTGGACAATACAAATTTGTGAGCCTTACGTCAGTAGTGGCTTGTCAACCTTGCGTCAATAGATCCTGTTGTTACTGTCAGAAGAACGCGTTGAATTTAAAGAGGCCCTTAATTACCTTTTACCAAGTTTTCAAAACCTAAAGTTTACAAACTTTCTTTAAGAAGTTGTTGACTGCTGAATTCGTTGAAGCAATAAAGGCTTGACTAAACTGAACAGGTAATGTAAATTGCCTCATACTGGCGTTAGATTACTGGTTGAAAACTTAAAATGAGCTTTATTAACAGTTTCAACGTTTTTAAAATCCAAAACGTATCCCGATGTGATTTACCAAAGGGTTTCATCAACTGATTTAACGTAGCACTGCATGATACAGATCATTTTTACTCATCTCGGTTATCGTTTGACGTGATTATTCTCATTCTCATATTCTCATTCTCATTTTCGTTCTCATTCTCATTCTCATTTTTATTCTCGTTTTCGTTCTCATTCTCATTCTCGTTTTCATTCTCATTCTTACTGTCGTTCTCGTTCTCATTTTCATTCTTATTCTCGTTCTCATTCTCATTCTCATTTTTATTCTCGTTCTCATTCTCCTTCTCCTACTCATTTTCATTTTCATTCTTATTCTCGTTTTTGTTCTCGTTCTCATTCTCGTTTTCATTTTCATTCTCATTTTCGTTCTCATTCTCATTCTCATTCTCATTCTCGTTTTCATTCTCATTCTCGTTCTCATTACTATTCTCGTTCTCCTTCTTATTCTTATCTTTGTCAATAGAACAACTTTATATTTCTTTTTCAAAGGATAGCGGCTTCGAGTTTCGTGGGTTTTTGACTTTGCTGATCCGACACCCCGAAAGTTATAAACATAAGTTATTTTAAATTTGCGGTCAGATAAGCTAGTTTCGTTAATTGATGAAATACAGTTTTATTGATAGAAATTACCGCTAGCGGTCTGAAAAGATTACCAGCAACCTTTCGCTGAGATGAGAAAAAAATATTAACGCAAAAAATACAATCATCTGTTCTGATTTTAAAACATGTAATAAAGGTGTAACTCTACCCAAGATTTATCTTTAAGAAACTTTGAAGCTGTAAACTTAAACTATTATTTTCTAAATATTCGACTTTGCATCCTGTATCAAATATAATTCTATAATTAGGTTTTGCGACCGTTACACAGAAACAATGAACTCGTGTCCTTGATACTGCTTTAGTCCGACACGCGGTTATGGTTTGTGGCAGATGTATCGAACTTTCCTATATTAGTATATATATGTTTTATGCTGATGAAAACTAATTTTTTGATGTTTAAAGTCCCTACATCGCATTTTTTTTAATCTTAAAATAAAAACTATGGTCGTTTATGAACTCAGAATTCGAATAACGGAAGAAAAATTCCGAACC
>JAPEIX020052297.1:0-11433 GCA_026122405.2 Zoanthus sansibaricus | reverse complement strand
CACATTTATTACATTTAGGCACATTTATTACATTTAGGCACATTTATTACATTTAGGCACATTTATTACATTTAGGCCTTCTACAAAACCTGAACTTGTTCTTTAATCTGAGCCTCATTGTTCTTATAAAGTTGTTCTTAGAAAAAAAACGTGTAATTTTTAAAAAATATAAACGAAACAACTGTATATCGCTATACATTCTGTGGAAAGCAGCGTCGTCAAGAAGACTATAGGTCCAACCAGGCCAATCAAATGCGTTAAAAAAGTGCGTTTATCTGTTGTAAAGAATTCTCTTAATTCGTTTAGCTATAGACTTCATTAAATTATTATAGATTGTACATGTTGTATTTCGCTTATTTTTACTCAAATGATTACACTAAAATGTAATGAAAGTTACAAACGTTAAAAACTCTTTAAAAATTAGCTCAAATCAACTTAGAACTGATAGAAATAATATTCATTTTTACTGATCAACGTTAAAAACGCTTATGAAATCTGACTTTGAAACTTTTATGAAAATTTACAGTAAATTATAATGGGGAAAATATGGATTTTTTAAATGAAAATTTGATTACTGCCGATTAGCTTACAATACAGTAATTATACTCATGATCAAGCTATTCATGACCTATTTAAATTAAGCTTTTTTTTAATCGAATTTTAGCAAAATAATTAAAACGAAAAAAAAAGTAATGCTGCGGAACTGAGAGTGACGATTTTGTACCCGATTTTAGGCCACCAAAACATGTACCAGACATAAAAGTTGAAAACATTTGCAAATTTCGAACAATATAGAGCGGTATTAATGCTAGAGAAGTACAATGCCTTATTTCAGATCTTGTTGTCTTACAATATTACTTTATTAGTGTATCAGCGTCGCTTTATCTTGCAGCATTTCACTGACTTCACTTTCTAGTAAAAAAAGCTACAAAAAAAGTTTGTGTGCGGCGTATTTTTTTTTTCGCTGGAAAACTGAAATATTTATCAGTCTTTCACTTATGTTCTGTTTGCAGTAACTGGCACTGAATTTGTAATTAATTTGTTACTGAAGCATTTGTGTTTTTACTCTACAAAAGAAATATGGCAACAAACAAAAGTCAAAGAACAAAAAAAAAACCTGCAGTAATTAACAATAACAGGCGGTGTGAGTACAATTATAAGTTTTAATATTTTAAAATTTACTTTGTCAAAGAGCTTGCTGCTTCATAAAGAGACGTCCTGTTGGCAGAAATATTGCTTAGTTAAGGCAGCGAAATTAAAATACCCAAATAATTACTATTCAGTTTGTTATAAAACATTTTTAAGAACAGATTTAAAAAATTACAAACTTTTTGTAATTATACTTGTCATTTTTTTCGCGAAACTGACAGCGTCAAGATAAGTCCACTCGTTTCCGCTTTTAAAATTTCATTTTATCGCATCCGATCATCAGATGCCCCCTTAGTGTTAATATTAATTCGTTTCTTTGTTTCACTGCATATCTTTTATTTTTGTTTTAATTAAAAATCTAATAAGAGTTTAAAAAAAAATAATTGAGTTGATCTTTGTTATGTTCAGCATGCTATACGATATTTCATTCCTATTTTATTGCTTAAAATTTTCTGCGTGGTTTTTAAACAATAAAATATTAATAAATTTATGAACTCAACTCAGTGGGAAGCGATAATCGGTTATGTTTTAGAGGTTTGCCAGATATTGTTGTTTGAACATATACAAAATACACATTTCAGATCTGAAAAGGATTGACAGATTAGCATCAAGTCACATTTCCAAAGCTGAATTAAAAGGAACTTTGACTATTTACCTACTCATAGTTATTATCTCCCGTTATAAGAACAATTAATAGATTCCTAAATGAAAGTGGCTATATGCCCCGAGTATCCGGTCACGATTTTGGAAACTATATATCTGGTAGCTAAAAAAATTACAAAAAAGCTGGAAGCCGTATGCAAGACACAGTTCTATGAAGGGCATAATTAATATAAACCGAAACGAAACCGTATAGCGCTGTACATTCCTTGGAAAGCAGCATTGTCAAGTTGTGCGCACAAAACGACCCCCCCCGAGGAATTCCGTATAACCAGGAAAAACACTATAAAACAATTCCAAAACAGCATCGGCAATTTATTTTTCTTAAATGTGATGTTCTTTAGTTCATTTGTTTAATTCTAAATTTACTATCAGTTTGGTATCAGTCCATTGGAAAATTAACAGATAGAAAGTGTACCGTTGAATAAAAATACAGAAAAAGTAATTTTGTCTGTACAATTTTTAAATAAGCGCAGCCCTCGAATAAGCGCCGTACTTGTGGCGCAAAAAATTAAATATATGATGAACAAGTAAACAACATACAGGAAGACCAAAATCTCAGAATGCTAATTGCTGTATGCCCAGCAGTTTAAATGAGTTTTTAAAAAAGATCCATTTACAGGTAAGAGAAATTTTGGCAGCATAAGATGACATATTTTACAACTTTGTTTAATCTATTTATCTTACGATCAGTCTTTCAATGACTTCCAGGAGTGAGAAATTTTGCAATCCTGCTTGTTTCCGCATTCTGGAAAAATTTACATGATTTATTTCGCTCTGTTAGATTAGAGAACGATTCTGTTAAATTACATTATGTAGTAATGTAGTAATTATTTTCTTTCGATAACTGCATGTTCAAAAGGGGGCCGCGGTATTTAGAGGGGAGATGGAAGAAATTTTCATCAAAGGTGGGGATCTAGTTTAGAGTAACGTTTATACAAAAATATTGAAAATATATAGGAGTTCAACTGCGATCATATTTGTAATGGTACAACTGTGATAATATTTGTAACAGTTTGCTCCTCTTATACGTATAAAAAAAATAACTAGCCAGCCAGCACAAACAAACTTGTGTACTACACTTGGCTTAGACGTCGTGAAAATTAGCTAAATATATATATATACTTTTTTCGACATGTCAACTTTGACTTTAGAATCGATTCAAATCTATGTGAAAAAAGTAAACTAACATCCCTTTTCATAATTAATTCAGTCTTGCGTACATACGGCATTCTGGACTGTCTGGATATTCTGTTATTTATTGTTTTTTTGGCGCTGTACACAACTTGATTTGACGACGTTGTTTTTTCGACGGAAGGTGCTGCGTACGCGTACAGCGGTAGGCGGTTTCGTTTACGGGGACAGCCACCAAGTTTTTAGTAATTTCTCTGGCTGCCGGGCATAGAGATATTAAATACAGGTTCTCCCCTCGGGGTTTTTCAGAACCTGTTTACAAGTATATACAGTTGAGGTCAGGCAGTTGAGGGTCTTAGAAAGTCTGCTCGAGCGGCTTACATGTTAAGGTGCAACTTGGCACATCAGCCGATAAGAAGTGCCCTCAGTGGAAGAAACAGACCGCAACACCGGGATCACAACCCTACTCTTTGCGGAGGGAAGTGTATGGGTTCTTTTAACTTGAAGTCCCTCGACAAAGAAATCGAGAGACTAGACCTACGGTTTAACGTCCTTATCCGAGAAGAGGTTAAGGTCTAATCATTTGCAGATGTTAGAGCAAAGGCAGCAACCTCTCCTCAGTCGTTTAAGACCCTGAATTGAGGTTCGGCCGGGAATTGAACCCGAGCCTCCCGCACGCACGGCACACTGCCACTGGCGCGTTACCAACTCGGCTAACCAGGCGGATTAACCTCTCGAATACACGTTATAGTTTTCCTTTTGAAGTATTGAGAATAAAGATAAAAAAAATCGCATTGAAGAACCATTCCGGATTCCCTATCAAGCAACTAATTAGCAACTTTTAAACCTGAAATAATCCAAAAATTAAGGAATTTTTAGGGTTCGGGGTGAGTCCGAGTTGACAAAAAAGTGTAATTTTTTCAAAATCGTGACTGGCCGCTGGGCATATATCACTTCCTTTTTAAATGGAGACAAACCGTATCGAATATATTTTCATACTGCATTCAAAATTTATATAAGAACGTCAGCCAGGAAGGGTTATTAGGCACTGTCAAAATATTTTGTGTTATAAACTTATAGCTATAAAACGCCAATATATTGATTGGCCTTAGTTTCGTTATCAATTTCTAGAAAAATCTTTGAAGACTTCTGTGTCTTCATATTTTGTTTCATTTAAGACTGACATATAAATAAACAATCTTTTATACTTGTTGAGAGAGATGCAAGAAATTTTTGCATTTTAAAATATGTAATTAATGACATAACTTCACGTGCGTGTATGTGGAACAGCATAAGTTAACACCTTAAAGCAACCTTTTGTAAACCAATGAGACGTTAGAGCGACTTAGATTGCTGATCCAATCTTCCTGATACATTAAATGTGCTTTGTGACAGGAAATAAAATTGCCGTAGGGCTCAGAATTCTAAAATTTTCAGTGCGATTGCCAATATATATCTGATATATATATTTATTGTATTGGCACTGATCTTTCTTCAGATGCTTTTATTGACCAGGCAATTGGTCGTTTGACTACACATCAAGGGAAGTTAAAGACAGATGCATCGACCGAAATAAACGTCGAAAAGTTGCGACTAAAAGAACTTACTGAAGCGCATTATTTAAATAGAAGATCACACTTTTCTTCGTGCTTCACAGTTTGACTAACTGCAGGTAGTAATTACGGTTAGTATTATTTTGCAATTATCTTTACTGTTCTTTAAACTTGTTCAATAATTCACTTTTAATCAAAGAAAGACATTAATATTTTCATTTTATCATATTTTATTAATGGCTTTTCGGCTTTAGCTTGAGAGCATTTTAAGAAGAGTGGTCCGATTCGATTATGTGTATTAGAAACGTCGATTGCTATTGTCAGATATGTCGCGAATTTAGATTATTCAAACAGCCAGTTTTCAGAACTTGATCTTGCGATCTTTCAAATAAACTTGGCAAACAACTTTTCTTTTTCAAAAATACAATGAAAAAAAATTATTCCCGAATAAACTCTCTATGTTAACAAAACAATAAAACACCAGCGAGCAGCGAAGTTTCCTTCAACAAGTACTGAAGTAGGCTTAAGAGTTGGGTAGAAATGTAATCTTCATTCTCTTGGAAATATGAAAATTATTCACGAAATAAGACGGCTGCTGAAGCTCAGATAAGATAAATATGTGTTATTTATAATATAAAAAACATGCTTTAGAACTATTTTCTTTTTGTTTTTAAGTTCAAAAATATATTAGACAGCATGCCAAGCGTTGAAATTTCACACTCTGCTCTCGTACTTAGATGACTATATGAAACTTTGAAACGGGCTCTCGTCTTATTAACATAATTGTTTTAGTAACAGCTTATTTTGACAGAAACACTGCAGAAATGAAATTGATACTATTAAACTAATAGTAACTATCACTAATTGCCAACAAACAAAATGAAAGCGTGAGAAATATAGATGAGCTGTACATGCAAGCACAATCATACCTCATAAGCCAAGGTCATACACATGTTTTTTTTTTCCTACGGCAATCTTGTTACTTGTGCCAGCAGAGAAGTGCGGCACAAGTTTAGGTTTGCCCCGTGTTTTTTTTTTTTTTTTTTTGCCTTCGTGGTCGCTCTACAGACCAGTATCGAATATCCTCCAGGATATCGTTGTGCGTATTTATTTGGCGTATCGTTTTGTGTGTTATTGTGAGATAAGTTCAGAATAGTCAAATGTGGGTGCAGACCTAGATGCGATAAACTCTTCTGGTGGCAGCAGGTGCCATCTTGTTTGTGGTTATTTGGATTAAGGAGGCAGGCATAAATTTCAGTCTGAATGATGAAAAGAAACGCGGCTTCTGTTCCATTGTTCTGATTCATTCTATTTGTTTGTTGATATAAATTTGTAGCTCTAGAGCTTTGTGATTAGAGTAGAGACGTTTTGAACTGGAAGTTTAAGAGATAAACAACACAATAACACTGACTTTCAGAGCTGTTAACATGCAGTTGTTTCAAACCTTGAAAAGAAGTCTCCTTCTGAAATTGAGGTAAATTAAATGTAGACCTATAACTAGACCCATTGTGCATGATATCTTTTTCTTTATAACACTTTATACGCCCACCCTAAATATGCTATAAATTCAACTAAAAGCTGAAAACTATGTTCCAAATATATTTAATTGTTTGCATAGTAGAAACAACCAACTTTGAGTACATGGTAATTTTTTAGTGACGCATTCATGAGTTGTAACATCTTTTAAGCAGGCCGCACACTAGGCGAAAACAGCGCGGCGCTAAAACCGTCGAGAAGAATTCGGCGGGTGTGCGGAGTGAATTTTCAAGCGCACTTGCAGCTGCGGCAACAGCGCTCAATATTAAACATGTTTGATATTTTTTTCGCCGCGCACTTTTCGCACGAAGTTTTCGCCTAGTGTGCGGACACTGAACGAACTTAGCGCTGGCGTTAATAACCTTTTGTCGTGACTACGCATGCGTAACTCGAACCAAAACAAGGGAGCGTTCGTTGCTGGCTAATTTTTGTCGATAACAGCGCCCAGTGTGCGGGGAATAACCACATGAGCTGAATACGCTTAAATTCTTCGCGGCGAAAGTAGCGCCGCGCTGTTTTCGCCTAGTGTGCGGCTTCCTTAAGAAAACGGTGGAATACCTTCGATAAAGCAACAAAACAAAATCGAGCTATCTCAACTGATAGTTGACCTTAACAATATAAAAAGAAACCAATAAAAAAGTACATCTTAACCATAATATTAGACATTATTCTGTAAGGAAACGTAAAACTGTATCAATGATGTGAAAGAAAAACAACTGAAGGCAAAAACGCGAATGCCACCAGGGAGGAGGCTGTGATGCCTCGACGTCTAGCAAGCATCAACTACAAAAACACATGCGAGACAGTGCAGGAATAACCAACCTTGAACGGGGATCGTAAACAGAAAATTCCATACATTTCCTAATTTCCTGATTTAAGAAAAGAGAGCGCCATTTTTTCCCCAGAGATGTCCAACGGACACAAGTTTATTTTCACTTCTATACTAGTGCTACATGGTAGCAAATGTTCTTTCTTCGAACATCGATCGTTTGTAATGAACCTAATCATAAATACATCATTTTTAACAAAGAGTTTGCATACACTATATTAATAATAGACAAATTAAAATAGACCGCATCTTCATGTACGATTATATATTAAAACAAAGACACTATTAAAAGGAACGTATAGTTCGACTATTTCCAACGAGCTACAACTTCGCACGAAACATCTTAATTTTTCACTCGATAGGCGTTTTGGAAACGCGTTTATATAGTACATTTTGCCCTATTCAAACTCTTTTCCAATTCTCTTCTTTGTAAACTCGTCATTTCTTAAATCAGTTATTGATACAAAATGGAATTAATCATACAAATCTGTTTGCTAAAGACAATCTATTTGAAATACCACACTTTAATTATTTTTGATATTTCAAGAATATTCTTCGACAAAATTCCCTAAAACTTGGCTGACATCGAACCTTTAAATTCATCTTATTCATTTAAATTTCTCTCAAGCATCATAAAAAGCAAATAGCTCGAAATGCCGATAACTAATTTTTGGCCAGCCGCAAGAGGTGTAGCGGTTTAGTATTGAGTTATACGGTGTTTTTTTCTGAATATAGTCTATCCTAATAGCAAGTTAAAAATTTACATCTAACAACGATAGTGCATTAGTTCTGGCATGTTTTTTTAAGCAGAACTCGTAACGCATAACCGGGTGAAATACGTTTTGTTAATGACAAAACGATTTATCAAGGCAAAAAACCTAACATTCTAAAGCCCGCTACACATCAGCCAGAATTTTGTTGGAAAGGTCCCAAAATTATAAAAAATGTATTATAGTACGAAAAAGCGTTTACACGTTTTATATTCAATAAAGTAAGCTAAATCAACGGTCTCTGTGTGACGCATTGAGACCAATAACTAGGTTCAACCAATCACAAAAGCAGAATTTATCAGGTGATCTTACTGCAACATTTGCGATAGTAGCCCAGATTGAAAGACTTTCTTGTAGAATTGGGGCAAGCTCGACAAGAAATAGGACATGCATGAGATTGGTGAGTGAATTTGATAGTTTAAAGAGATACTCCCAAATAAAACGAATAGCATATTTTTGAAAGTAAACATATGTAATAAATAGCTTTTCCAAAAGATGGCGTTTGCTTACCAAGATCTTTTCTTTCCCAATAACAAGTTCTCCGACTTTGCCAAGATTTAAAAATTTATGTGACCTTTTTCGCCAAATCTGATAAATGATAAGAGCCAGCTCCAGGGCTGTTTGGGTCGTAAAGGATTTAGCTTGGCTTTGAACAAACGCTTAGCACCATAAATAATCAGCAAGTGTGAAGCATTCCAACAAACTTTGTTGACAAGAATCGGAACTCTTCCAGTAAAAATTCGGCTCGCGTGTAGGCAATTCAGTAAATAGCTTAACTGTGCTCTATTTTAACAAAAACTTAACTACTCAACCAAGTGCATTTTACACAACTATAGGAAGTCGTATTTGTTGTAAGGAACTAACGTTTTGAGTACTAACCATACATTTTAGCAACCGGAGAATGATTGTGACATTTAATGCCACTAATTAAGACTACCATTTCAAAAAATACGAGTACTTACAAGACTCTTAAGTAATCCTTCGTCAAATCAACAGAAAAGTTGTGGCGATGAATGACTACACTAAAAATATCAACTGACAAAGCACTTACAGCGATAATCACATTTCTAACCTTGAGTTGTCTAAGTAACTCACTGAATCTAAAAGTTATATAGTTTTGAAAACAAAGCTACTTGGGAGGTATTATATCATATGTGTTTCTATCATTTATCATGCAGTTTTAATTCGTTTTTAATAGTTTCAACAATTTCAAGACTTGTGTATCTTGGAAGAATCATACCGATAAAAGATGTTAGTAATTTATGAAACAAAACATGGATTTCTATCCTAATAAAACCGTATACGGTGATCGAAGAAAAAGTCGCAATTTGGTCTTCAGAAAATGCTAGATGAATTGGAGAAAGCCCGAAAACTCAACTGAAATATGACACATATTTCAATTCACTTTTGGAGGTAGCAGTATATCCTTCCAACTCACAATGAACAATCAAATTAATGATTTCTTTTTAATCAAGAAACACAAGACCTTTAGGTGCACATAGAAATTGCGCCTGAAACTCATTAAAGAGGTTTATCATAATTAAATGTCACTCATTAAGACTACGAGTACTTTTTTCTATCACCACAAATTTCCAACAGTATAATTAATAAACTTATTCCTATATTCGTAGTTATTGATATTAATATATTTTCTAAGTTTAGTATCATCTAGATAATTTTCCTAAACTCAACACAAGGTCGTAGTGCCAGCCTACCACCACATTGACAATAATTAAAAATATGGTACACATGCATTTTTTACCACAACTGGTTTGAGAGTCAAACTTCAGTTACATCTCTCCACGAGGTCTAATATATCTATGCAAGGAAAAAAATGTTCCGTTTTCATACCCCTAAAATCTTAATAAATACAGAAATTTTGTTTTTTAACTAGTATTAGGTGTCCAACCACGGAAACTGACAACTAACAACATCGCATTTTAAACACTAAAAACTGATCGGCCTAGTACGAAATGGTAGATCCACTTAACTTCAATCGCAACCCTTTGATTGTAAGCTTGAAAATCAAAGGTTTGAACTCATTTCAGGATTGCATCTTGAAACAGTTCCATTATCTGTTGTTGCCAATTTTCACTTGACGCTATGGCGGCTATGTCAATGTACTCTTAACAAAATAATTTTGATTACTTCTTTTGTTTGGGTCATCAACAGGGCCGCTATGTCTATTATGTTTTGTGTCTCTTGGGACTGTGTCTCGAATTGCACTTCTTCAGCAAAGTCTTAGCTACATTTTTTCACGCCAGGAACTAAGGCGCGTATATGTTTCGATCAAATGCTATTTAACTGCATTTGATCGAGGAACCAACAAAGCAAACCACCTCTAGCAGCAAAGATCTCAAACATTTCCTGAAGTGTTTCTCCGTCAGACTGCCACAAGAAACGAAAATTACTCTCGCACCAATCCATAAAAGCGCCATTTAATTAACAGCTTACTCGCGCACAACTTTGTATCTTTGGTTTGAAAGAATCATAATCAAACTCTTCTTGTGATGTCTCGCCATTACTATCTACGTCAAATATCGACCTACTTCTTAAAGTCGTATCTTGTAATGCTCCATTTGTCACCACTGGAGCTCCTTCAACACTTTCACTGTATTTAATTATGTTGTTTCTCTTCAGTTTTTTCTCCCGCCCATTCGATTTCCTCGCAAGTATTCCTTCTTTATTTTCCTCCACTTTGGAAATTTCTTCCTTCTGTTCTATTACATCACCGACATCAACTAGAATGTGTTTTTCGTCGTCATCGCAGCCATCAATATCAACATAATCGTCTTCCTGAGTCGACTCAGTTGATTCAGAATGGATACTCGCATTTGATAAATCTTCAAGGAAATTAGGAGCCTCGGTCTTAACTGGGCTCAAGGCAGTTTGCGTTGCAACTGACACAGGACAGATTTGGCCAGCCCTTTCTACTGAAGCTAACCTACTATTTAGTGGAGACACAATTTTTCCTGACAACTCATTTTGCATTACATTCTTGGTCGCATCACGTTTACAGTCTTTTGTTTCGATGTCCTTTTTTAAAGCTTGAAGTCTTTCCTTCAAAAGCCCGTTACCAGCCTTAAGGGAATCTCTCTCTATTTCAAATTCCCTCTCGTGTTTTTTCAACGTCTGAAAAATAAAGCACCACAAAGAGTTACTACCTATAACAGGTTAGGAGTTGCTAAAGTCTGGTCCTCACTACGTCATTAGCATAACAAGTCTTATGTCATAATGAGGACAGCCGCGACATAAGCATAACGTTGTACACAGGGGCAAAGCTAATTTCAGCTACCATGCTCTCTCTCCAGCACACAAAACAAGATGGCCGACGCTATGTTTGTTTTCTGTGATCGCGAGGGAAACCTTGAGCCAAGTTCCTTATCACTGGCTGAATGGCTTAATTTATTCTTATGTTTAAGTCAGTGTTGTCCCCACTAGCGACATAACCGTTACCATAAGCACAAGAAAAGCAGAAGATTTTGATAATCTTGTGCTTGTGCTTATATGGAGGCTGTCCTCATTACGACATAAGACTCGTTATTCTTTATGCTTATTCTTATGTCGTAGTGACCACCAGGCTTGAGGATTGATGAAAAGCTTAAAATTTAAATCTAATTTTAATACTTGGGGTAAGCAGAGCTTAGAAAGTGCGGGCGGGAAACTGAGGAGGTATAATTATTGGATTATACAACACCCTTTGTTGAAAATCTTTAGTTTTTAAAACAATATTTTTAGTGCTAACACAAGCCCCAAAATAAACTGATTTTAACACTGATAGCATAAAGATCTATTGTAACAC
>JAPEIX020052245.1:0-11435 GCA_026122405.2 Zoanthus sansibaricus | reverse complement strand
ACTACAGGTAACTGTTGCGGGGGAACTTCTCCATCAGTTGTGATTCGTCAAGAAACACATTGCTTGAAGTTGAAACAGGTGATAGGTTTTCGGTACATTAATTTGCTATTGGTCAGTTTTAAACAGTGTAAAAAGCAGGTGAAAGGGGTTTCACTTATACTGAGAAAAGATTAAGGAAGTTCTTGATATGAAAATTGCCTTACTTTAAGAAAAGATTAAAAAATGCCCGTTGTAGAAGAAGTTCAGGTAGAAATTAATACTCCGCCAAGCAAAAGTCGACAGGGAAGTCAGCTTTCAATGAAAGAACAGATCAACTGCAGTAACTCTTCGGTTCCAGAGTTTGGAGAACGGGTTAGTACAGATCTCAAAACTTTGGTTTTGTTTGGTCTTTATACAACCGCAAACAATATTAACACAAAAAGAATATTTGCAAAATCCGCTTGAATCTTGAAAAACCAACAACAGCTTCTCTTTTAGAAATTTACAGTTTCTGTTTAGAGGAAGAATATTCAAGCCTCATTGACTTTATGAAGCTCTTTAATTTGTTTTCTTTGAATACAATTTAAGTTATCCTGCAGCACGCTTTTGAAATGAGCTTGAAAACCTTGCCTCTGGAGAAGAAAGAGTAATCGGAGAAAATGTTTTTCTTCGTAATGAGTTTGTTTTCAGTTTAGTTTTAATTCGTCTTGGTTTTTTATCCCTCTCCAGCCCTTAGTTGTGACTCTCTGCTCAAGCATCTATTAGTTTTCACAATTCACCGGTAGTTAAGTCATAAACAACTTGCATCCCAATATGACTCCAGCGATATGCATTACGCAAAACACGAAACCTTATAAGTATATTGTCATACCTAAATAGAAAAGCCCATCAAATTCAGATATTATCCAATTTTTAAGAATAAAAAAGCAAAAAATTCTTTTTCCAATCTTTTGATAGTTTGTGTTTCTTAGTTTTAATGTATTTTTCCTTTAATCCAATTGGAAGTTATGGGATAGGACGGGTAGACCCTTTGAGACATATGTGTGCATGTGTGTTCACAACTGTCGTGTGAAATGTCTCCGTCCACCTTAGAGTGGTAAAGATGGTGTCCCCAATTAGTAGGCCTTTGACCAGCTATTATTATTATCATAAGGTATATAGAGATATGTATATATGCGTCTGACCCTCATAAATTATTAATATGAAGCAAAATTGACTTTTTCTAAGAAATAAAACTGACCTTTATCTGATAGTTTTATCTTATTCATCTTATTTATTCTAACTATTAGTAAAATAACAATTTTTCCATTTTTCTGTTTTTAATATCAACTCACTTACATATGCAGGGCTCTAAATTAAGAAAATTTCATGGTCACATTTTTGCGAGTAGCGGCTATCTGTCAGAGATAGAGATGAAGATTGGTCGAAAAATTGCAACCCCTGTTAAAGTTTTAGTCGCAAAAGGAAAAATTTAGTCGCAAATGTGACCCTATCGGTTGCAATTTCGAGCCCTGATATACATTGAAATGGGGTTGAAAACATTCATTGTTTTGGTTGGATATTAAGGACGGATAAGGTTTACATTAATGATTAAATGCTTCTAATTGCTGTGTTTACGTTAAGCTACGCGTTTGATTCATACTTTTTTAAAATGAGTGAGTGCTCGATGGTAGCCCGCGGTTCGCCTCATCATAAGGTTGGTTCACGTCATGTTCTTTACATTTCCTTGTCAAGGCTGCACCATTTGCTCACTTCAATCATCAGTTATAGTTTTCTTGTCCAGCCTCATGACTTATCTTTTTTACTGAAACATATTCAAGGTTTTTAAAAGAATTATTTCTATAATGCATAAACCAACTCATGGAGTTATTTTAGTGTCTTCTGTCTTTGTACAACACAAATTAAAGTGTTAAGTTATATAAAGTTTGCAATTTCTTAGTTTTGATACGCATGTGCTACATCCTATAGGGCTTTTATTGATTTTAAAACGTGTGGGAAGTCAACCTGTTTGGAAGTTTTTCATACCTTGCTTACTGGCGCTGTGGGCGCATGCGCTTATCTGCTCAAGCTTAGTCATGGTAGATTTTTTAAAATAAGGAAAAAGTCCGGCTATTGCCGTAAGTAGAGAAAGGAAATGCTGATCTTATTTTAAAATAGGCTTACCGATTTGCTCGTTATTTGCGAGGGTGAATTTATTCAAGATTACCTTTCAGGAAATCAAACAAGTAGCTTGTTTAAAACTACGCAACAGTTTTGCACCCGAACGAAAGCAATCAGGTTTTCCTTTTACTGCAGAGTGTTTTTAAGCGGCATACTAAAATCATAGTTATGAACGCGATACAAATTTAACCTATCTTTTAACTTTAAGCCTTGCTCCTTGTCCGTTGACATTTTTGTAAGTATACAGCATCTTTGTGAAAACTGTTTTTAAGAATGAAATATATATAGAAGAGTTTTTTTTTATCCAATTTGGCTTATTAAAACTCTTTTTCCTTCAATTTTCACTTGTATTCTCGGTTATAACAATAATGGAGTAAAGATATAATAAGCGGCTGTCTTTACTATACTTAAAAGAGCTTTTCTATCACTGACCAGGCACTGTTTCGTTGTTGTTCTGTCAATCTCGCTAACCCGGCAGTCACATGCATCAACTCAACAGTCACTAGTTACGAAGATCTCTTGAAAACATGTTTTTAGTATTTTTGTTTGCCTAATTATAATAGCAGATATTTGACTTTGTAGAACGATCTCATTCCTAAATGAAAAAATCTAATCCTTACTAAGCAAATTCAATTGCTGATTTTTCTTATTTCCGATATAAAGAAAAGATTGTTTTAGCGTTTCTTTAAGTAAATCAAGTAAGTTTAATTAAAGCTCGTGTCAAATCATAAGATTGCTTATCTTCTTTATATCAGTATTGATTTATAGGAAAAGAAATTCAAGGAATAAAATAAAATGATTTTTCCTATACACTGAGATTGAGTCCACGCTTTCATAGATATTCAAGAAAATCATTATACAAATTCTGCCTCTGGCGACTCCGTTTTCACTCTCAATTTATTTTCATAAGTTTGTTTTGAATACGCAGAATGTATTCAGTTATCCAATGATTTTTAGTTGTATTTTGAGGCTCGTTATTGAAAAGTTTATCGATCAGTTTTAGCCGGACGCTTCACTCGAAAAAGTCATTTGTCGTTTGAGCCCCAGAAATCAACCTTCTTGAAGTTTAACTTTAATTTTAAACCGATTAGTAGTATTGAGAAACATTTAGACAATTACACATTTTTGTTGCTATGGACTTTTTCGTTTCTGTTTTCTTGGAAGCTTTATTTTTTTATAAAATTTGTCATGAAAACTTCAACATGGAAATTTAATTTGTTGGAAATCTATATATATGAACGGAGGGTTTCTATTCTCAAACATGTTCAACTCGCTGTTGGCAGTCAATACTAGAAATAAAACAATCTTTTCTAACTGTCTTTCTGTTTTGTAATATTTGCTCCCAGTTTGCAAAAAACCTGAAACGATTGGACGGCTTGCTTGCTTTTCACAGCAGCTGTGAATTTCACCAATGAGAACTTTTTATCATGAAAGGCAGCTTAATTATTAATGAATCACTGATTGTCGTTGGCTAGCGACCACCTTACACTTTTGCTGATTTCTGATGCGTCTATTATCTCGAAAATTTAGTTTCTAGTCGTGTGCGACAACAAAAAATTGCAGTAATTGGTTTCAAAGAACTAAATCTAACAATTATGATTTTCAACCGCAGAACATGACGGGAGGAAGCAACAGTCCAACAGGCAGCACAAGATCTCGAAGCAGCCGCGAAAGTCCTCTTCCACAGAGGGAAAAAATCAACAAAGACCTTTTTGTGTATCCCTTGGAAAAGAAATATGTGTGTACTCACTGCGAGGATCTGTTGTATTATCCAGTTCAACTTACCGAATGTGGCCATCGGTTTTGCAAACGTTGCGTGTACGAGCTCAAGACACCGGGGTAAGTAATTGAGAAAAACGAACTTTCGATGTTCACTTTTTCAATATGAGCACAAGGATTTATTTATGGCAATATAACGTGTCTGTATTTCGCAGTCTTTCAAAACCGTTATGTATTCCGTAGGCAACTTCAGATTATATATATAAGCGGCTTGTCAGCGAAGTTGTTGTCGAGTGTGAATGCCAAATGTTTTTAATCAAAAAGCGGTGTTTACTAATTTATCGTTTTGCTTTTATCATTACGTTTGAATATGGCTTTATTCTTTGCTCCTATATTATGGCATTACCACCAATTCATTATTTTCATATAGAGTTGTTAAACTGAATCGGTTCTAGAAAACCTAAGTTTATTTTATTGGTATGAAAAGTAATAAAACATATGCCAAGCAAGATTAAGTTCTCAGTATTCGATGAGTTGCTCATTGTTTAGTAATTTTTCCAAGGCCAAGGCAAGATAATAGTTATTCTAAAGTTAGGTCAATAAAATCCGTTAATTCATATCAATAGACAATACTATTTCTGTCTAACGCAAAACACCGAGATTTACTATATCTGTAAATTTATGCTGTCATTTAAAGAATCTTTTTGCTTTGCATTATTACGGAAATTGTTAAAAATATAAATACTGAGTCAGTTTTATTTATTTGTTCTTTTTTTTGTTGTTGATTCTATTTGCAATGTGATGTGTTACAGCGAGGATGATGTCTGGAGATGTGGCAAGTGCATGATTAGGATTGAAAGTGAATCTGTAAGTGTCAAAATTTGTATTAATTATTACGAGTGTCAAAATCTACTTAAGTTTAGCAATAAATTCAAACTATGGAGTTTTGAATAATATTGGTTAATTCAACACCACAAATCTGCGGAACACGCGTCATTTCTGCAATGTTTGGTTTCGTTTTACATTTGTTTATTTATTTATTTATCTATTTATTTACTTACTTAATTATTTAGTTAACTGTTCATTTAGTTGTCTATATTTATTGATTTATCTTTTTATGCATGTATGGTAAATGTGTTTTTGTTTGTTTCTATATATAGATTATTTAAAATGCATACATCTTTTTTTTATCTCTCTATCATATTCTTTCTCTATCCGTTCTTTCTTTAAATAAGCTTCATCTCCTTGACAAAATAAACTAACAAAATATTCCATTGGCTGACAAATAGTAGTTTTCTTTCCATTGCAACCTATTAAAAACCAAAAATAAATAAAAAATAAAACAAGAACGTATAAATATCTACAAGTAGTATTTTTGTCTGCATATCTTGTTTCCAGAACTTGTTTTTTATAAAAAGTTGACTTTGTACTTTAATTATTGAAAAGGTTTTCTTGATAGTCAGTGTACATTACTATAAGTGAATTGTTACAATGTACATCGTCCGCCATTATCTGAAGGCTATTCTAACAATAATTGTTTGTTTTATTCGGAATCTAACTTTAATTCTCAAAGTGGCAATTTGATACGGCGTTCAACAACGATATCCTGGCTCTCACAATGAAGTGCAAAAACTACGAATGGGGCTGCAAGTGGGAAGGCGAATTCAAAAACAGTCAGGTATGTAGTCTTGAAACGCAACCAGGTATGTAGTGTTGTATGTTGTTGTTGTAGACTGTCACTGCCAGGTATATATCATCAAGGTATTCGGTAAATAGGCTTTTAAGCATTTCCTAGAAAAGGAAAGAAAAAGGTGAAAACGAACAAGAACCATCAATATACGAGTGAGAGAAACGATTGAAACAAGACTGTGGAAGATAAGCTAAGATTAAACTACACGGAAGCCGGAGAGATAAAATCGTATCAACAGGAGGACGGAAAATCAGTATTCAACAGCTACCTTAACAATAACACAAGCCCCTTTACTGATTATAAAATTATAAAACCAAACAATGTGAAACTTTTATCAGGAAAATAATATTTTTGTTGTCAGGCGTCTGGGTACGCTGAAAGATAAAGGTCTCTGATCTTACATGTAGTTGTAAATCAAATATCTGACTGTTTTGATCGCATTGTAGATTTACATTTTAAACTATATGTATACACATGTAAAACGGTATAAAAATTAACCCTAGTTTTTTAATTGGCTTTAATGTTGAGCTTATTTGTTTCCTCAAAGTCTCCATTCCATTTTAATCGGTTCTCGGAATTGTTTGCGGGGTTTGTTATTTTTATTACTGAAGGGAATAGTCGAAAATATAGGCCATCCTTTTTGAATAGAAAAGTGCCTGAAGTAAAATAGACAACTGTTATGTTTGAAAGAAATGACAAAACAACAATGATGGAGAAACAGTGGAACAACCTGAACTGTCTTCAACTAATTTAATTCTTATGGCACAAAAAACTAAACAGTTGGACGTGGATAATGATTGGCAGCAAAAAAATTAAGTGATACTGTTTCATTCATACACATTTTGTTTTTCCCGCCACTGAACAGGAGCACTCGGAACGATGCGACTACAGTGACATCCAATGTCCACACGACTGCGGAGCCAAATTCCAAAGGCGATTCTTACAGAAACATTTAGACAAGGATTGCCCCAAAATGATCATTTCTTGTCCTTACTGCGACGACAGACACCTGAGGGAAGACAAAAAGGTTCGTGTTTAATACTGAAAGATTGTGTAAGTGAAAATGGCTTATTCTTGAGTCTGGTTAGCATCGAACCAAACTCATGTTCACATAACATAGTAGTTTATAACTATGAAGCATTATGTTTAATTGGTAAGTAATGAAATAACGTTGAGATAATTTTACAATTCAACAAAATTAAACGTCTAATTTAAAAATGAAACCTGATTTTCCTCTAATAACACTTAGTGCTTTTCTACTCAGGAACATCTTCAAGATTGTCCGAAGCTGCCTCTCCCGTGTCCAAATAAATGCGACAAAAAACTGACGCTCCCACGAGATGAGGTAAACCCTGATAACACTTGCTAGTAAAATTACAATTTGCATTTGTAAAATGAATTTCATATTCAAAGAAAACAATTATGTAGCCAAAACACAAAATCACAGCACTGCAGGAATGCAGACACAAAAACAGACTCATTTAGGCACAAACCTTCCAAACTGAATTAACGAGTACCAACAGAAGCAGCATTACAAAACACATTACAATAACGAACACAAAAGAAGCTATATTAGTTACGTTTGAATAGATTCTCTTCTGCATAAGCAATGTTTGATTGTATTTCAATACAGCAAAATAGTTCGTTTTCAGGGGTAGAATCGGAATATTGAATATTGAATATCACTCTTGAATTAGTTTGAATATTTGAAAATTTAGTTAATGTGGAGGTTTGAATATCGAACATTGGAAGTTTGAATACTGAATATCGATTTTGAAATGTTCCGCTTCTACTTCCGACTCTTTTAATTAATTTTCATTGCTTATGATTGGAAAAACAAATGGAAAATTTTTATATCGTTCAAACGTGATGTGTTTTATTGTTTCCATAGTTAGACGAACATATTGATAAGGAGTGTCCAAGAACCAAGCTGATGTGCCAATATGAAGCTATTGGGTGCAGCCATAGGGTAAGTGTATAGTGTATAAGGTAGAACAACATTAAATGTTGATGTACAGCCTCGTGGACATAAATCTTAAGTCTTGACTTTTTTTCTTGGAATTTGAAAATTTATGCTTGAACTTAGAAATCTCTAAACTGATCGATGAAATCTAGAAACAAGTTTGTTGGAATCCCTATTGTCATTGTTAGAAGATCTAGAGAACCAACAAGAAAATCTACAATCCTGACCAAGGGACTTGGAATCCACTTTGGAGAATCTTGACAGTCCAAAAAACTTAGAATTCATTCAAGGAATCCATTCGAGGGAATACTTAATCCAATCATCCACTCGAGGGATTCCTGGATCCAGTCCAAGAAATTAGGAATCCAATCGAGGAAATCCTGACAGTCAAAGGATCTTGGAATCCATTCAAGGAAATTCGGAATCCATGCAGTCAAAAGATTCCCATCGAGGGATTCCTTAATCCAATCCAAGGAATTTGGAATCTACTATTTTGAATCATGTCCATGGTATCTGGGTTCCACTCGAGGTAATCCTGATTCCTGACAAAGAAATTTGATATCCAGTTAAGGAAAATATAAATCCTGGTTAAAAAATTCAAAAACAATTGGGATGACTTTTTTTTGGGACTAGTAGCTGTTTTACAAACTATACTTGCTCTGTATAATAATCTATAAATACTTAACTCGGCCTGAATATTAATCTCACAAGAGCCAGCGCGTCTTTCTAATTCCTGTACTTTAATATTACTCTTCAAACCTCACAACTAACAGCAGTCATCTTTGGGAAACTTTTTCCTTGCTATAAAATGCCGAAACATGACTTTCAACTGTGGCAGTAAAAACCTCATTTAACTTTTATATTCTAATTTACAGTGCAGTCGCGAAAAGCAGCCAAAACATTACAAAAGTGAATTAATCAACCACGTCAAGTTGATCTACGATGTGATGATGAAGCAAAAGGAGACTTTGGAGCTGCATGAAGTCCGACTTTATGGACATGACGACTCATTAAAGAATCAAGACAAAAGAATTGGAGATCTGGAGAAGATTGCCCACAGTCAGCTGATCTGGAGAATCGAGGACTATGCTAGAAAGCTGAAGGAAGCCAAAGCAGGAAATAATGACACACTATTTTCACCTACCTTTACAACTAGCAAACATGGATACCGCCTGTGTGCGTCTGTCTGTCTTAATGGCGATGGGAAGGGGAAAGGCACACACATGTCGGTCTTTATCAGTGTGCTGAAAGGTAATGAAGACATTAATAACGCGGGTCCAGTCAACTGAGAAAGAAAATTGATGCACGCTTTTTTTAAAAGAACCAGTAGATTTTACCGAGGCTCAATTTTTCTTTATTTTTGGCTATTTCAGCCTCAATTTGTTCTTAATTTGTTCTTATTTCTGTGAGCGGTTTAAATTAATTGATGAGAAATCAAAACAAAAATATAAAGCATTGAAAAACAATGATGTACTTTGAGAAGATCCCTCAAGGACACGGTGCTTCTGTATTTTTACTATGCACAGTAAAGTTTCAACCACGCAGAAACATTTTCACTTTAATTTCAGCCTCAACCCGCCTGAGCTTGTTCTTAGATTGTTCTTAATTTTCGGCCAATCTGAGCCTCATTGTTCTTATAAAGTCGCTCTTATAAAAACATGCGTGTATGGCGTTCGAAAATTAATTTCTGAATACAAATACTCTAACGAAACTGCTATAATCGTATCAATATTCTATCTTGTAAGTTAATCCATCAATGCAGAAACGACCTCTTTCCCTGCATGCCTAGTATATATATATAACTTAATTATTCACTTCCACAACAATAGCTTGCTCTTATTTTCATCCACAAAATGTTCTCCAGTCATTTCTCCTAGCTAAGCCTTGATAGGCTCTGATACGTACGTGTAAGGATTTTGTATTTCTATTGCAAGACAACAAGAATTCCAATTTTTTGTCGCATTTTTTCGAATCCGCATCGTCTAACTTTCATTATGAACAACTAATAGTTTACTACAACTGGGCTAATGCACACAAGCGCCGTAACCATCTTTTTCAATGGAAATGAAAAGTTCCAAAACTGAATAAGAGTTTTGCTATAGACAATCAATTTAGCTTTGTATTTACTGAAGGACAGCAATATGTGACATGCAAACGTATTTTATTTATTTGGATACAAATCATTAACTCTGTTAGAAATTTAATTTTTTTTGTGCTCTGTCATACATTATACAAATCAAAGGAAAATTTAACTTAACCTTAAACAATGTTTTTACAATTTCAGGAGCCTATGATGCACTTTTAAAATGGCCTTTCGATTATCGTGTGACGTTTTTTCTTCTTGATCAAAATGAGGATCCAGACAAGCGGAAACACATCAAGTTCAGTATTAAACCGAACCCCTGTCCGGAGAACGAGCCTTTTCTTGGAAAACCGAGATTGGAAAAAAATGCAAGTTTTGGAGGAGCAAAGTTTGCCAAACACGAAGAAATTGAAAGGCGTCATTATTTGTTAAACGATACAATTTTCTTGAAGATAACAGTTGACTGCGATGGCCTCAGCGAGCCTTAAAACGTACCTTTCATTTTATTCACTAAAGCTTTGATACTCCTGCGTTTACAGGAGCCTGGTGCAGACCTTTTACCTGGAGTCAATTTCAAAAACTAGTCATGCACATGTCATACGTTATAGCTAGTAAAGGTACGCAGTGTTGTATAAAGTGGTTTAACACTACCTCAAACAACAAAGCTCCATCATTTTACCAACTTCTGTTGCTTTGTAAATCTTTTTTGTCTTTGAATTACAACTTTCTTTTAAAAGGGAAACGTTTTTTAAAAATATAGTGTATTTGCCTGCAAAGACAAAAAATAACAAATATAGTGGATTATATCTGTGTATTTGATTGCAAAGACAAGAAATGAATCCAAACAAATATGCACTCAGCACTTTTTGGGCTTTTTTTTAAAATTCAAAGGTCACAGTATTTTGTTTAATAAATTTAATTCTATCATCTTTACATACCTTGTTAAAGGAACAGCTGATTGTGATAGCTTAGTGAATTAGAGTAAACATACATAAAGCAACTGTTTGTCTCTACTCATATCAACTCAACTGAACTGAATCAGCTGTAGCCAGCCCTGGGCTCTTCTCTTGACAACCGATCTTCTGACTGATTCTTCCGATTCAATTTCTCCAGATTCTATCCATTCCGAGTGTTTCTATATTTCAATTCCTTTTCATATATTGCTACTGTGGCGCAGGGACTAGGCACTAGGCCTTCCCATTTGCAGTTTTCAAACTGAGTTATAGCTTATCTCTTTAGTATTTCCAAGAACCTTTTTCCTCTGGCATCCTACACTGATTCGCCACTGCTTGTCTTTTTGTCTTACTTATATTCATCTCCACAGCTGCAAAAGTCTTTCTTTTTTTCCTCTTACGTTTTTGTCGAGCTCAGTTTCACATTCATAGAGGGCACTACTCCATACCATGCGAAATCTTTGTTAATTTAACTTCCATTTCCAAACTGAGTTACTTCTACAGGGCTCGTGAGGCCATTCGTGCAATTTCCACTCTGAATCGCTCTCCTTATGGTGTGATATATGTGCACCCATGAACTTTTCATTCTAGTGATCCTTGATCTTTCGCTGACCATGAATACAGCTTACTGCCGCTCTCATATTTTCGAGCCCTCTGCTAGTACACCATCAAGTTCTGTTGCTTTTACGTTCATATATAAGCCTGCTAATTGGTACCTTCAAATACAACAAGGGCACGTACTTGAAGGATGAATGCTTATTGCCTTACAAGGTATTAAACATCGTGAGTAAACGTTTGAGTGAGTAAACATTTTTCTCATAAGGGATTGATTTTCATGGTCAGTCTATTTGTATCTTGACCAATCATTACATGACTACTTACACGATA
>JAPEIX020052181.1:0-11435 GCA_026122405.2 Zoanthus sansibaricus | reverse complement strand
CAATAAAATGAATCAATATAAAAATGACTCCTTTCGAGCTTTCGGCACAGTAGATTTTTTTTACAGTTTAGTAACAACATGGCTGGGCAGACAGTTGTAACAAACATGACACATGTAACAACCATGGCACATGATTGTAATAAGCATGGCACATGTTGCAAGCATGGCACATCCTTCTCTTGTACCCTCCGAACCACATCAACCTTTATTGCAAGTAACAACGGTGACAACAATGATTCTTGATGACACCGACTTTCACAAGAACTCCTCCGATATAACCCAAATCCAACCCTGAGTCTCGTCTTTGATCTTTCATAGAGACTTATTTCCACTCACTGCCATTATCTTTGGTACATGTACACTTTTTCTTCAGCAAACACTCTATTTCCTTCCGTGGTACTCAATCAAATGTTTTCTCCATATCCACAAATTAAACCCTATGTTTGTTCAGCTTCTTTTCAATACCGCGGTACTCTTCCTGCATCTGTAGTTCTTTTTTCCTCCATAAATCCAAATTGCATCTCCTCCAGAATTACCGTTGCTCGTATTCTCCTCTCCATCGATCTTTCCAAAATTCTCATGGCGCGTGTTCCAGTAAATTCGCTCCTCTAACTTTACTGTTTTAACATAGTAACAATTTCATAGTCGCATCAGTCAGTGAACGCCACTTCTATTTAGTTTCGCGAAAAAATAATTAGGATTTTTGATGTTTAAAAACCCGCGTCCGGCGATAAATATATCGCATCCAAACTGATTTTTTCCTGCATTTGTAAAAATTTTGGTATTGAAATAACAGGCCATTACGCAGGAATTTTGCTGGGGGGGTGCGATCAAAATGTTTTGGGACCAGGCCCCCTCCCCCCCCCCGCCGACATGACGTCATTTTATTACAATTTTTATATTCTCAGAACAGAACCTCAATAATTCAAAAATGTATTTCGCTGAAACTCGAAACTACAATGTTTTTACTTGGGGCCTTTTTTTGTCATCAAATGCGTTCAATTAGCGATCGCTTCAGCTAATGACGGCTTCAATAAAATGCACCAGCCACTTTTCTTATAGTTGACCCACATGTGTTTTTTAGCAAAACATCAATTATAAAGCGTTCGTTTCAGCCATAGGAATTGGGCAGTGAAGAGAAAGCTCTCGCGTTTTGTTTCACATGTATTATTTCGTAACAAAACAATCACCTTCCACCAGATGGATACCTTGAACCACTATGTATTTCTACTGGCTTCTGTAATAGGAAGGATTCTCCGCTAAAGCTCAACAAAAATGAAGGGAGTCCTCGCCAAAGCCAAAAGCTTTTCTAAAGACGAACGCAATAACCGCAACCGCTAAGAATGTGGCTAAATGCCATTGCCATAATTTGCAAAAGAACGAGGGGAAAAGGGAAAGAAAGAGTTTCTTGAGTTGCTGTCGAATGTTCATTAGAAGGATAACGACATTTTAGACATGTAAAAAACCCACAACCATTTTAAAATACAGTAAAACTCTTTGCAACGAATGTATCAGTTCTTATGGGAACATAAACCCGGCTTTCCACTATACTAATGCATACAATGGATTAACCCTTGTGCGGCAAGTCACGCTTTAGGTGTGATCTATTTTTCAACGGTCGGGAAATCCCTTGTACATACTTTCCCTCACCTCCTCCCTACCCGGCATCTCTGAAACTAGTGACGGTAATATAAATTCATTTCTATCTCTCATTTAATAAACAGGTGTATTTATTAGACATTTTGAACTTTTGACAGAGTCAGTTTTCATCCGAGATTATCGAATTTCTATGCATGCAAGTGATTTTAAATAAAACAATAAATGATGAAATCATGTTTTACTTCAAAAATAGTTTTTGAATTTTTTGTCTTTCTCTGAACGTTTGTGTTCAGTTCTTAGCATAAATTACAACGACAACTTGTAGCGGAAGTAAAGGATTTTGTCACTGTTTTGCCTCCGTTGCATTTAAGAGTAACAGTCTTTGTTCCCAGAGCTGAGTTTTGCCGGCAGCATGTGCACGTAGTTTTGTGCCAAGGTGGGTTAACAAGAGATTCGGTTGCCGATAAGCAAGCTCCTCTACATGCATTGACAGTTACCATTTGTTCTTGACAGCCATCGTGCGAAGCAACCCGTGTTACCGATTCTAGTGAGCACGATCCTAATTGGCGACTCTCTGCTGTTATTAGTGCATCAAACAGTACAAAGACCAAGAATAAATCCATTAAAATGGTCTTCATTGTGGCGTTATCTGAAAAAAAAGAGAGCTCTTTTTCAACATATTGATTTAATAAATGCATAAATAAGTACGTAAGTAACTGAGTAAGTAAGTAAGTAAGTAAGTAAGTAAGTAAGTAAGTAAGTAAGTAAATAAATACTTTTTTTTAGTGTCAAGTCTTCTAGCCGGCCAAAGACTAATTGGGGACACCATTTTTACCACTATAAGATGGACGGAGACATTTCACATGACAGACAGACACACACAGAAACACAGATATGTCCCTGAGGGCCTACGGTTTAACGTCCTTATCCGAGCAGACGCGAAAGTCTAACCATTTGCAGATGTTAGAGCTAGCAAATGCAGCACCTTCTTCTCAATTATTTTAAGACCCTGAGTGTTGGTCCGGCCGGGAATCCAACCCGAGCCTCCCACATGATAGACTGGCACTTTACCAATTAGGCTAACCAGGCGGCTGTTTACTGTTTATATACTCATTAGAAGCCGGAGCCTTTAATTAAAGGCTAACTAACACCTTGAGTGCATTATCGGGAATTACCGGCACGAGTTCACCAACAACTTATATGAACGAGAAATCTCAATACTCGGAAAAGCCTCGTGCGGCAACTTTGTTCTTCAATTGGTACAGGATTTAATGGAGCCGAAACCAATTGTAGAATTGCACACAATTTAGGCATCCTGCTGATGAACGGTTACTTTTTTGCTAGTTTTTTCAGCAGCATTATAGTTCGGTCATGTCTGTTCAGATATATCTATATGCAAAATTTCGTGTCCATTGTTAGTGAGTGAGTGCAGATAAAACCCCGATAATTCACGATCAATGATTTATTCATTTTGAATACACTGCATAATGAAATAGTCTGCATTGATACTCTAAATTTACAAAAAGAGTAAACCACACAAAATATTGATTTCAAAGGGCTTCAAATTTGACTAAAACTTAACTGTTTTTTTACAAAATATATCGGAAAATACATGAATATGATTATTTTAAATGAATACAGAATGATTTCAAGAAGGTTTTTCAAAATTAGTTTGTGAAAACATTTTAGTCGCCGAAGCCATGGTGCAATGGCAGTGGTGTGTCGAATTTACACCACTGCTATTGACACCACGAAAACGACGTCAAGGTAGTTGTTTTGTTATAACTCAGTGTCAAGTGGTACAAATTAACCAATCAGAAATTTGGAATGCGTTCAGTGTATGAAAATTGAGTAATAATTGCGAATATCGCCGGCTATCAAGCGCCATGCACGTGCAAGGAAAGTTTCAGAACTACATTGATTAAACAAAACAATTGATCGAAGGTAAACTTATACAAAAGACTTTGGATTATTTTTTAAAAACAGGATGTCGGATTAAAAATAGATCACTTGAAAACTATTTTATGTGCAAACTGTATCTACTTCTTTGCCAGCTGAAAAATAAAACTTTAGAGTGTTGCAAACCAATCAATTTATCAGCATGAAGTAAAAATCTAAATTTTCACCTGTAACTCCTACTAGCAAAGTGAGCCAACATCTTTTTATTTTCTGTTTTATTTTCAGCTTTTAATTATCTCAGTCAATGAAAAATTAAGAAAAGTTTGTTTTATAATGTTTCATCTTTTTAATTATATTTCTTTACTTTGTGTGGTATGTGGTTTAGAAATTGGAGTTAAATTTTTTTATGTTTATCACCTGCCTTTTTTAATTTTGATTCGTGTCAGATTTAACTTCGTTTATTATTTAAAAAATGACTATGTGCGTGTTTCTATTTCAAGTTTTTAATTTCCCGTCATAGCATGTCCAACTTTGAAGCGCAAACATTTGAATTTTTATGTAGGGCAAGGCGGTTGTGGCAAATAACACGCGTTCATTAAATAAGCGTAGAGATGACTGAATTTGTGTTTTCAATGCCAATATACAATAGCATTCTGAGAGTTGTCGCAGAAGTGACGTTAATGTTTTTTTAATGAAATAATGGACAAAAACAAGTCACTAACAATTGTGCACTTATTAAACATTTATATATAACCATTTTACTTTTCTCAGTAGTCATGATCAGAATATATGTTTTCATTATTCAACTTTATCATGAAAATATAGTTAGAGGTTGAAATAATATTGGATTTATTCAATATAAAGGATGTTGGATTTATTCATGCTTGCATGCAGGATGCTTATATATAAATACAAGTTTTGATGATGAATCAATTGGTTAAAATATGTGGAACCCAGTTACAATGATAAAATAGAATGGATGAGAAGTTTTTCTTTTTGGACTGATCGAAAATGCTTAACTTCTTATCTCTTGCTGAAAAAAATAATTCAGATTTAAAAAATAAAGTTTGTTTTTGCTTTAACTCAATAACTTGGAAAATAAAATAAATTTAAACCAAATTTCACAACGGTCATCGGAGTTACTGTCTCAATCAAGTTAACAATATAGAAATGAACATAAAGTTTTTTTTAAAAAAAAACTATACATTAGAGCATTTCACATTTTCTCTCAAATATACAGCTGTATAATTCAAACTATAACTTTTAAAATAACAAAAAATACAAGTATTTTGGACTCACGGATACTCCGTAGGAGTATAATTTTGTACAACAATGGTTCAGTTCTTTTAAATCCTCCAGGCTGCTTTGCGTGGTGGGTTTGTATATAAATTTATAATTATAAATACAAACCATATTACATAAATATGATCCGCAATGTTTACTAGTAATTTCAGAACTGGTTCTCCTTCGTTTTACTTCATAAGCAATCTCGAGTTCGATTCTTTGATTTGTTTAGGGAAATGGTTTAATAGTTTGCTATTATTTTTTTCGTTCGAAGCATCGCCTTGCTATTTAGCTCAGCAAACCATTGCGGTCTGTTAGTTATGAACTTTTATTGCAACCTAGATCAAATAGCAATACATATGGAGATAGAGCTTTTGCAGTATGTGCCTCTAGTATATCGAACTTACTACCCAACGCTATTCGCAAATCTGATACTGTTCTAAGTTTTAAAAAATCTATTAAGACATACTTATTTACTGAATTTATTAACAAAGGTTCGATGTATTTTTAGAAATTTTTAACTTTTATCTGTAAATTTCAGTATTAGGCGGAATTTTTGAAAAGTTGTATTTCATATGATAGTGTAAAGCGCCTTGAGCTTAGTTATAAGTGCGCTCTATAAATAAAGTTATTATTGTTATTTATTGTTATTAACTTTAAGCCAAACTGAGAAAATTAGAAGGAAATATGGGATAACATTAACACTTTAAACGACTTGTGATGTTAAGTTTGGTCTGAATTGTAGTTCTACTTGTGCGCAGCATCCGCGAGTCGTCTTATTGAGACTTTTGATTAGTAAAAGCAACATCTGGTCACGCATGGCATATAGGTTTCCGCAAATCATACTTTCAAAAAAATAAATTAATAAATAAATAAAAAGTTAAAAAGATGTCTAAAATTTTATAAAATCTTAATTTCTCTACCTGTGGCTGTGGTTTGTGACTTGAGTTGGTGACTTGTAATTTCTAATAATGTAAACACACAAACCAAGCAACCTTTGAGTCCTTTTAGCTTCAACTTTCACCTCGGAATAAATACTTGTAATGCGTATCGAAACAATGCATTTGGCACTGTGAATGAAAAATGGAACTATAACCGGAAAGTGGGCGGTAACATCCAATGGTGTAATGATTGAAAAAGAACGAACATAATTTTAGATGAAGTAAAAAGCAATCAAAAATAGTCCAAACAATTAAAATTTATTTAAAACAGTAATAAACACTCTTCCTGTGGAAATATTCGTAAGAAAAGGAATCAGAAAAATAATGGATTTTAAATGTTGAATAGTTAAACGTTTTAAATGCTAAGACATTAACACACTCAACAAGAATATGAGCTCTTCTAACGTTGGAAACTTACCACGTGATTCGGTTTTATTGAATACTATTTTTTTTTCTTTCTAAGTTAGGCTTTTGAATAACATTCTGGACAAAGCAAAGAAGTTGTTTACTTCCTTTTGCAGTTGATAAATTCAATGACGGAACGCAGTAGGGAAGTCTTTTTGACAACGTTGTTAGTTTTCGACTAGCCAGAGAAATTAATAAAAACAATAATATACGAAAGAATAGTTACAAAAACTAAAGAAAAATGAAACACCAGACACAAAACATGCTAAAACTACAGAAAATATAAAAAGCACATTTGTCGCCAAAAACAGCTGGCACACTAGATAGTTCCTGTACATTTATCATTGAAATGGTAAACACCTTTAAAAAAAGATTTTTAAAAAGATTTATGTTTTCTAAGTCAGTAATTACTACCATCAAATAGTATACCTCCATCTAAACAAACCACAGTTCGCCTTGAAACTAATATACCCTTACCTACAGCAGGAAATTTTAAGAATCTCAATTTTGGAAATCTTGGTTCCTTATCTGATTACTTTTTTAATTGTTTCTCACTGAAAGGTACAAAGCATGCTGCTCTATTCTATGAGCAAGATGGCTCCCAAATGATAGGCGCTTTTGCTTTACAAATCACTGATTGATTTCGTTTAATTCACGGTTCAAATACTCTCACCAAACCAAACTATAATGAGTGGATACTTACATTAACCTAGGAACTCGCCTGTTCAAAGTTATGACTTTGTAAACTGTAGTTTTTAGCTAAAACCTTTATTCCAAGTGGTTTTTAATGGGATAAAAATTTTCGGCAAGGAAGGATAAACATTTGAGTGCATGATCGGAAGCTTGTCATCAAAGTTTTAAAGATTTGTAAGTTTTTGTCTATTAAGCGAAAACTATCATTAACTTTAAACCTTAGCTTAGAAAGTAATGATCGTAAACAAACAATATACTGAAACAATCAGATTTCTCACCATTTAAACACACATAAAGACGTACATCTCGAGATGCCGATCAAAGTTTATCGTTAAGGAAAGCAATTCAAGTCTCTACGACCGAGGTGAACGCAGATACAACAATAGAGATTATAACTACTTTTTAACACAAGCAACTTTCATTCTCACGATTTAATATTAAACAGCCTATAAATTGGAATTAAATTATTTTATATTTTTACAACATTTGCGTGAACTTTTTCTTTGAAATCACAACTCTCAAGAACTTAGGGAAAAGCCTTCATTTATCAAACGTCTGCCCAGTGGCAAAGTTAAGACAATGAAATCGCGAATTAGGACGTTTATTTCTCTTGGAACAATGAAGACAAAATATATCAAAAAGATTTCAATACACTACCTTGGTGTTGTTTTTCAATGAAAGAAATTTTAATCCGTGTTTGGTTGCAATAATCTTCATTAACACTAATCCTGCAGCTTAAAATACAAAAGTCTTCCCCTACATTTGTAAATATCTCTCCTGTATATTCTGGCTTTGTTGTTGTTTCAACGAATTACAATTTGAAAAAAAAAATGTTAAAAGAGTTTTAATTACTACTGCGCCCAGTACCATTTTGAATTGCATTTTACTTTAGCCAGTTTCCGTTGTAAGTGTCATCAAAACACAGATAAGAACAATATGAGCGGAAAGTGTGGCCCACTTCAAAGCCCAAACAAATGATAAAAAAAGAACAAGGATATGACAAAATAGAAAATGTGACGCCAACTCAAGCACCTGTTCTTTTTCAACTTTCCAGTTCATCAGTTCTTTGTTAAATAACCTTTTTAAAGACTGCATACACATCAGAGTTTCATGACTAAGTGTATAAGTAACGGCTTTTCGTCGCGTTGCAATCTTTTTCGTCTTCGAAAATACATTCCATTTGATTCAATTGCAGGTGAGAAATTTCTTTAAATAGTTAACGCACAAATCTGTTAATGGGAAAAAATTGAGTCAGTGAGACTCAAGTCACAAGTTTTCTGAGCTAAGCGAAGTTGTCAAATAGTAACTAATTTTAACATGGCTTACAATATTAAAGGACGAGTTATACGTCACCATCCTATTTGTACTGAAAACACACCATGTAATAGCTCAAACCGTACAGAAATAATACTTTTTTAAAAGTAAAGTCAAATTTAGCAAACCGCTTGACAATTTTATATTTTGTTCTTGTAGTTTTGGCTAAAACAAGTTACTTCTAAATTCAGAAAAGATAAGCGGCCGTTAAAAAGAATTCTCAACTAAAGAATCTCTCGATAGAAAAGAGTTGTTCAAGTTGTTTAGTAATAGGTGCATGACTAAAAACTTGGTCGAGGCCAATGAAAAAGTGACATTCATCATACTTATCCTAAAAGAAAACTATTCAGAACAAGAAACTCTTTTTTAAAATCTACATTGCTGAGTTAGAATAACATAAATGTAATTTCACTTTGTGCGAATCGGATCCAAGGATATATTCAATAATGGTAGCGCTCGTAGAATGAATGAGCACTTTTGCTTTAATGCTTGGTTTTTTTAAAGTGTTTTTGATATGGTCTGACATTAGGAATCGTCGGAAAATAAAAATATATTTACGCATTTCAACTTAACTATTTCTCTACAACGGAAAACATTTTGCTACTAATAATCGGATCAGTAAAAATGTGGTTGTTTGCAATTAACTGAATCAGAGAAGTTAAAAAAATGTCTTTGCTTTAAAACTTCTTGCACAAAACTATTTTAACTTGACAAAAAGTCATAGATGTATGACGCAAAGAGTTTTGCATCCGAATAAAATCTAATCGAAAATTAAGCTCAATATAGTTTCATATAGTTATTCGAATGACTGGTCATGTTTAATTCGAAGTAATTTATACACAGCCTATTGATATCTTATCGTAGATTCGGTTATTTAAGGACACCTTCATGATCACAAAATATTTGTCACTGAATGTAATATCCTAAAACTGCCAGCATTTCTTGCCCAAACTATTAGCTCAAAACAATTGCTCGACTAAACTTTCTTCAGATAAATTGAAAGATTATCTTCATACTCTTTTATTAACTTTTCAAATATTATGCAATTTAAAGCCCTAGTTTTGGTGCGATCAGAAAAATCTTTTAAAATCAAAAGATGACTCAAGATTATTTGTTGATTTTCTGTGCAAACAAAGCAATGGTTAAGTATTAAAAAAAAAACAGTTTTTAATGATAAATTGATTGTTCGGTTAGTTTAGGTTTAGCAATTTTAATTTTGTTGAAAAGGTTGAATCCAATTTTGGTTCATTTCAGTAATTTTTACGACAACTTTCTTCTATTTAGATAAGAAGAAGATTTTGGTACGAGTTTTGCATAACTAAGAGCTGCTATTGGATGTTTACTTGTTCAAAGAAAGTGTAGCATACACTGTCCCAGAAAACAATTGTTGAAAACCATGAGCGTTTAAGTTTTACACCGTGGCAAAAAGAAAATTTAAAAAAAACAACAACGAAACTGAGGTTTTGAATCGACATTTTACTTTCTCTATTAACATCCGTTCTTGTCTGTCATACATAAAACATTTTTGTAGTGATACATAATAAATTTTAAAAGCCATAAAGCAAGTTAAAATATAATATATTATATATACACGGCACAAATGCGAAGATTAGTGATCAAATCACATTAGGCTATACAATTTCTAAACCTCGTCGGTTATGCCGAGTGTGAAACAAGTTATTAGTATAAAAGTTTCTATAAGACTAAATTAAAAGTGTAATAAAGCTTGCCAGTGAAATTTTATACTAAGTTTTGTTTTCTAAAACTGATAGTTAACGTCCTAAGATTATAACATGCTTATCAATACAGTACTTTTTTCTTCTTCCTTTGTCGGTCAGTTCTACCTAAATGATTAATAAAAAAAGTCCTTTAGAGCAAAAAAAAAAAAAAAATCAGTTATATAGATGAATTCAGGGTTTTCTTTAGATAGACGCATCTTTTTCACAGTTTAGTTTTAAAATTTTAAAACAGAAAAACAGAATGTCAATGGTTGCCGAGTTGAATTCATGTCATTTCCATTTACCGCTAGTTAGGCAAAGATGACTCAAGCCCATAGACTGTATCTGCTGTCAGCGACGTGGCTTCTATTATTAGGGTTGGTCCTTGGAGACAGATGGCATGGCAACCATCACGAAATATGCACGCCCATTGTTATGCCACAATTCTCAGTCAGTGTTCCGAAATGTCAACAAAGAAAAATTCCTCTAAAGCAATGTGTGGGAACATGCTTGTCAAAAGACAACTTTGACGGAGATGGAAAGACATCTTGTACTTGCTGTAAACCCGTGAGAAGCATTGACGTCACTGTGCAGCTGTTTTGCTGGAACACTAATGGATATGTTGTCGCAAATCACGTGATGAAACAACATGAAGAGTGCGCATGCGCACCGTGTGTGAATGGAAAGAAGAGAGATATAAGATTTTAAAAATAGCAATAACTTTGTCAATTTATATATTTACAGACTAAATGCATATTATAATTGGAAACTTTGAACAGACGTTCTTTAAGATAAGAAGTTTTTAAATGATGCAATGACAGACCCGTCAATGTAAATGTTTTTAAAACTGCGATATATTAATATCTTTGAAAAGCAATGTGCAAACAAGTGGAAATGAAATAAAGTAATTTTATATTTTTAATGTTTGTGTCCGTGCTTATAAACATATGAACACAAAAAAAAATTGCTATGAACGTGTTCAGTTGTTTTAAGTTAATGAGTGGTACCTATGAAACGCTTATAGAATAAATCTGCCGAAACAAGTTTAATCGATATAGCAAATTTTTATTTTATTATTTGAAAAAAACAGCAACAAATGCGGCTTAATTGTTAATAGTATAAGTAAAGGGTAAATTTCTTCTTCCATTTACAACTGAGTTCTGTTTGTAATTAGATTTAATTTTATATAGGTGATCCTGAGTGATAAAATCAATTTTTCATAGGCTTCGCGTTTACAAACAACAAATTAAAGAAATTTAGTCTTGAAACAAGAACTAAAGTATACACTCTTTTTTTTATAAGAATATTGTTTTTGGGATCGAGGCTGGATATTCTTGTATTTTGGCCGATTTTAGGCTGAGAATATTTTTACGAATATATATATTTTTAGTTTAGAGAATATCAGTAACATGAAATTGCTGTGGTACCAAACAGCTTCAAAGAAAATAGACCTGTATATGGCTTTGCCATTTGAGATTAGAGTGCAATTGTAATACAAGTAATCAGTAATGTTTTATTTTCAAACATGCAAAATTATATTCTTAACAAAATCTGAGTCTCAGCATATAATGACTAGATAGAC
>JAPEIX020052144.1:0-11435 GCA_026122405.2 Zoanthus sansibaricus | reverse complement strand
ACTTTTACATTTTCGGGACAGTATAAAAAATAAAGTTTTGTGTAAAACTAACTTTGTGATTAGGGTATTTTTCCTGGACTGACAAATTAGATTTTATTTTAATTTTTTATTGAGATTGTTTTACAGGTAAATAAAAGTGCTTCTAAATATGCTTTGATGATCGCTTTCTATCATAGACTTTATTTTTTATTCATTACTTTTATAATCGAGTGGACTTTGTGAACTTTTATGGTCCTAAGGGGGTACATGCACATCCAGTGCACCCCCCCCCCCCCCCAACCTCCTGCTTACAGGCCTGGAGAGGAAGGGTACATGAAGCTTGTGTAAGATTTGCTCTACTGGATGGAGCAGAAACATGGGCATTGACAAGCAGACTGATGGGTGTTCTACGCAGATGTGCTCGCAGAATGCTGAGATATACAGCAGGAGTGAGGTGGCAAGATGGGAGATCTAGCAGTGAGGTGGCAGAGATGTGTGGAGTTGAAGGCTTTTCTGTTTCAAAGTTGAGGCAGAGAAGACTGAGATGGTATGGACATGTGAAAAAGGCAGTGGGGAGTGTGTTGGGTGAGGTGGAAAGCGACAGCCAACAGGAAGACCAAGGAAGAAAAGGAAAGATTGTGTGATGGAGAATATGAACTTGTTGGGAATGGAACAGCATCCACATGCAGGATCGACAGGTGTGGAGCGCAGTCATCACCTGTACAACCTTCCTAGATGGATTTCTATTTATTCTATTTGAATGTAATATGCCAATAAATTTAATTATGTACTTATTTAAAGATTTTTGTTTGTCCTTTTCAAAATATTTTCCATATTTTTGATCATTATATCATGACAGGTCTTACACGTGTCCGGTAGATTTTTCCTTTAAGATTCCAAGTGTACCTTTTCCAACACAACATGGAAGACATAACCTTCCAACCCAGACCTACTCTCCTTGTCACAGCCGGTTCACTACCCCCATTACCATTTATTCTGTCGCTCCTGGTTTTAAAACATATACTGTTTACAGTAATCTTTTATTCTTTATCATGCAGTACATTAATTAAATATTATTCTTTCTCATCTTTGTGTAGAGATGATTAAGGAAGAGCAGGAGAAAGAAGCAGAGTAAGTATACTGTTTCCGCAGTTTCTCTGTAATCTGAGCAGATGATCTGAGGTCCAGTTATAGCACAGACTGTGCACTAGTCTAGCTTAATGCTTACCCATTTGCCTGAGGCATGTTACAGATGTGAGGGGCAAGTTACACACTGTAAAGTCTCTTTCTGGTTGCCTGGCAAATTGTTTTTTTTTATTTTAATGACTGAACAAGAGAACAATAGAATGAGACTTCATTATAACATCAAAAATTAAGATAGAAATCAACAACTGTGACTTTTATTTGTGAACAACCAGACTTTGAAATATAAACTTGATAATTCATATTTTCACTTACTTGTGTTATTGATTATATTATAATTAATGTAAAGTAAAGTTACTGTTATACAGAATATTAAATTAGAGTGACCATTTTTATTTTATGTGGGTTAGATTAATTAGATTACTTTAAATAGGATTTATTTAGGATGTGAATATTATTTAGGGCCATCTATTAATCCCTTCAAATTTTTTCAACAGACACAGCCTCATTTGAGCCATATTTATTTTAGGACCATCTAATTTAAAGTTTGACTTGTCTTGTTTGCAAGTGGTCAGTAAATTAATAAAAATATATATTAATTTAAAACATTGGTTAGAACAAACGTTAAATATAATATAAGAATTAATTGGCCATACTAAAATGATGAGTAATAAATATATATAACACTAGCTAATTCATCAGGTTTTAATTCCTTAGAACAAATTTCCATACAGTATATGAAGCTCCTGTATAAACATGTCTGTAGGGACTAGCCTATTTATGTCAAGCAGTTAAAAGATAATAATTAATGTGAGATAACCTCACAATTTTGGATAATTTTATGTGCTAGTTTTAATGAAATGAAAACACAGTCTTGCACAGTACCGTTTACACTGTACCGATCACATTTTTAAACTAGTCAAAAATTTGCATTTTTTAGCATTTCATTTACACAGAACCAGCCAAACTATACATTCAAATTTATTGACCAGCTGGCCATCTAAATTTTTGTCCTTGGCTAATACCAGGCTGCACAGCGCATGTTTACATGGCAAATGGTGGGCAAATAACTGTAGGCTCTAAGTATGATTTCAAAATAGCTGGTCTCATGTAAACCAGGGGTTTCAAGAAAGTTTGGAACAGGAGGGTATTTAGATTTGGCATCCAGGTTAAAGTTCATAAAAAGTCTGAAAAAATTTAAAAATCTTAAGTGTAGAGATGCTGAAAGTAGTTAGGCAAAGACATCTTTACAGCTAGTGAATTTGCCTGGTGACAGCCCTTAATGAAACCTCTGTTAAATGAAAGGCATTTTCATGCAAAAAACTAGGTGGTTTTGTGTTAACAGTATGTACTGTTCAAAAATTTGACTAGTACTTTGTAAGCATAGTGTCAGTCTTAGGTCTTAACAGTGTCCGTGGGAAACAAACAGGCCCAGGTCCCTAAATGAGATGAGTAATTTATGGAGATTGCTTTCACACACTCACAAAAAAAAACAGATATATTTTTATAACACCACCAAAAGGAGGTGCTTTAAAAGTGAAAGCATTAGCTCATTGTCTTGGGAAAATGTGTTCAGTTTCTTTGATAAATGGCTAACACTCAGTGGCTAACACTCAAAATGTCCGCTCCTTATTTATGACAATGCTATAAAAATGTTAACCATGGATTAGCTAAATTTTACACTTTATTTTACTTTGACACACCTTGATTATTTTCATAAAAACTACAGCAAGAATGAAGTACTAACAGAAAATGCACGATTTGAAGTAGTTATGGTTGGCAAATGTGATTAAGTTCAATAAAACTAAATGAAAGGTCTTTTCGCGCTGACTATGGTTTAGACAAGAAGATGAATCTTCATCGGAAGAGGAAGATGCCAAGAGTGCAGAGGGGAGCTCAGAAGTTGCAGAAAATGAAACAGCAACACAGAATGGTCCTGCAGCCAGGTTAGTCTGAGATGTACGGAGAAGAAGAACTTCAAAGTTAATTCATCTAGTTGCATTTGTAAAGGTTAGAAGTTAAGATATGCAAGACACTTTCAGTGTTCTATAATTAACAATTATTCACCAAAATGGAAGTGAATAGTGGTGGATATTTACCACTTTCACTGTCACTGAGTTGAATAATTGTTTTAGTATACACCACTCAAGCTGAATAACCAGCAGACTATAGAGTAACTTTATTTGTGACATTTTGAAACTGAAGCAAAACGGGAAGCTATTTTTTTTTTCTTCCGCTGCTTAGAGGTGAATAGTACTTGGCTAATCAGCGTGCCTGGAAAGTACTATTCACTTGTGTGGTACATACTAATTAAAGTTAAAAGGGTTTGGAGAAGGGATGACATGAGCACAGTAAAACCCGGGCAGTTCCCAGGGTTGTCGCTAACCTGCCGGCTGCCAGCGAAATTCGCCGGCTAAGAAAGTAGTGATCACCGGCTGGGTTTGGCCGTCCATCACTCGGGAAAGGGTAACAAACAGCTTTTTTAGCCGTTTTTAACCGGCTCAAATGAAATACCAACCGCCAGACAATTTTCTTAGCGACAACCCTGAGTTCCCCTTGATTAATATTGACAATCAAATATCAGTTATCCAGTCTGGGTTCAATTTGTGAGACAGTGTAATAATAATGAGTTACTTTTTAAATTATTGATACCCAGACCTTAATTCTGAACATTTTTGTGGAATATTAATTTTATGCCCTCATATATTCAATAAGTAATTCATTAGAATTGTTTGTTGCTGCAGTGCTGTAACTGTGAGTGAGACACCAACAGAAGTCACAGTTGAGAAGAAAGAATACATTTATGAGACAAAAGAAGAGGCAAAACAAGCTTTCAAGGATTTGCTGAGAGAAAAGGTTTGTCTTGCAAACTTTACTATATAGTTGTTCAGTAACTCTCCAGTAACAATCGGAGTTAGTTAGACTGATGAAGACGATCAACGGTCAGGACTGTATTTTTACAATCTTTATTCTGCACTTTCGTTAATCAACACGTTCAGTTTACAATCGCTAACAATCTAATCCAAGTTGAAAATTTCTACAGGTATATATATATATAGTGCTAAATCTAAGCTAAATATATGCTGCTATTTGCAATATTTCCGCTAAATTGCATGTATAAATAGGTTGTACTACGTATAAGAATTCACTGGGAGAGTTGGAATTTATGATACGCAAACCTTCCGTGCCCAAGCTGCTATGTACACTGTTTGTTAGTCACGTTCTAATTTGAATATATTCGTGACATGCGCATGCTTTGCTGCAAGAGATCTGGTTACACTATTGCCCTAAGGCTAAATTTGTTACAGTTCCTTTGTCTAAGATTACAATATTACAGTCTACTTTATTTTGCTTTTGTTTTGTGTCTATGACTTGTAATAGCATTAAAATACAGTAAATAAATGTTGATTTAATACAGTTCTTTATCACTGTTATACATATGCACTGATTATTTACAACAGTTTTACCAATACCGTTGTACTGGTACCGTTGTACCAAGTATGGATTAAGGTGTGCCAAGTAACCTGATCACTCATTATCTGTGATAAATTATTTTCTTAAGACCCTCTGCACTAACAATCACCTCATCCATGCATGATCCCAGCCTGGCATCAGTATGCTGAATCCCCGCCTGGCATCAGTATGCTGAATCCCCGCCTGGCATCAGCATGCTGAATCCCCACCTGGCATCAGCATGCTGGAGTTCCAGTTGCCGCTGTGACAGCTCGTTTTACTGGAATGAAATGAACTAATGAACTATAACAATGCTCTAACATTTGAAAAAGCTGCTATTTTCTTTTCATCACATTGGATAAGGATAATCATTTTCAGTGGACTCAAAGAATTTCCTGCTCAATCTACCTAATGAAAAGTATTGATATCACAAGCACTAACAAAGCAATTTCAAGCTGAAATAAGGTAAAGCCAGGTGAAGAAAACAAGAAAATATTCCTCAAAATGTCAGAAAACGCATTTAAAAGTTTTTAAAAATTTTTCTGGAGGAAAATTTGCACTTCCTTCCCGGAAGGAAGCAAATGCCTCCAACAATCGCCTTGTCTATTTGTTGGTACCTTCATACTTCACCACAAAAAATTACGAAACCCCTGGCACTCCCTCTAATCTTTGATTACTACTAGTAGAAAATAAAACGAGAACAATAAATGTTTTTAAAATGGTTCAAATCGCATCATTTCTCTAGGATGTCCCTCCAACTGGATCTTGGGATACGGCTATGCGAATTATTGTTAATGATCCAAGATATGGTGCTCTAAAGAAAATGAATGAGAAAAAACAAGCCTTTAATGAATACAAGACAAAAAGGATTAATGAAGAAAAAGTAAGTGTCTAAAAAAACATTTTAGATTTTCATTGCAGTATTCCCAAGGTTTACAATTGTAAAGTTTAGACTTTAATCACTGTATATCTCTCTAACTTGAATTAATACCATTCGTTTTGAAGGTAACATCTGAATTTTCAGAAGTGCACCATAATTAGTCAGCCTTTAGTTGAATCTTGACTGATATAAAAGCTTTGTAGCCCGCTTCTTGTAAGCCTTTCTTGGTTTTTGATTTGGTCGTTGAGCCTTGCCTGCATGCCAATCTAAGAAGGCTTCAGATGCTTCCAAATCTTCCAGTGAAGGTCCTTTAAGTCTTACTTGTAAGAGGTCTTCCACCAGTGATAGAGAAGGTGACGCTCATCTTGATATTTTGACTCGTTTTAATGCGCCAAAAAACCGCTTCTGTTCGGCATTAGCGACTGGTAGAGTAAACACTTGGCGTACCGCGAGGAGAATGTTAGCCCATCGCGATGCCCACGATGAGTGAAACAATTTGTACCAAGTCACTCTATGATTGTTGATAGTTGGTTTTAAATAATCCAGAGAATACTGCACAATGTCATGCCACTCTTTTACGAGGTCTAGATCGATTGCCACCATTCCTTGGAGTTAAAACGGGAGTTGCAGTTGTGCAGCATTTTCCAGGATGTGCTCATCAATAGCGAGTGCATACTGGAAGTTGTACTTTTGTAACATTAAAAAACTCTACTTAGTTTGCTATCTTTCTTTATGAAAACAGATTGAATGTTCAACTTATAAAATACACAGATCAATTTTTATGAAGAAACGTCTGTCAAGTAACAAAAAATGCGATAGCCTCAGACGCATACCTATAATGACAGAAAGCCACAATCTATTGAAGTTCTCAATCTCAATGACTTTATTTAATGTAGTGATTACCGGTTTGATATCTTTATAGGAAGTATAAACTGCATTGTTAGCATTTCTCTGGGTTATTTTCAAAGAAAAATGGGAACCTGAGCAGAAACGCAAAAAAAAAAAAACACGAAAGAAAAAAAAATTCTTTAACAACCGTGTTGGTCACCCTTGTCATTGAAAATAAGCTTCAGTCACGCAATGCACTTCAAAATCTAGACGGTTAGCTTTAAGAAGTGATGAGCATGTAAAGCAATCACTTTAAGCCAAGTATGACTCTAACGTTCAAATCAGGGAATATCCCTTTTTAAATTAAAAAGTGGACAAACTATGCCCATATATATCAATATTGATAACTCACTTGCGAAAGCGGTGAACTAAAGACGTATATGGCGTCCCATGCGCAAAACGCAAATTTAATTACAGCAAATTTATATTCAAACTGAGCTTTAACAAAACTTTTTTGTCATTTTAGCACGATCTTTCAAGTGCAATATTTATTTTTATCGTTGCCATAAATTGCTTTTATTTACGATCAAAAAATTGTCCGGACATCATGTCCGACCAACTTAGGAATTTTGTCGGACATTAGCAAATTTTGGTCGGTCAATGTCCGATGACTGCCACTTATTTCCAGCCCTGCTTGTATGTTTACAAACAAAGGAGCTATTGCCTTGTATCTTACTGCAGTATTAATGAAGGGTGGTATTATAACTTGGGATCAAAGTTTCAAGGATAAACACAAATTATTTTTAAAATGTACATGCTGCCTTTGTTTCAATTTCTAAAACTAGTAAAATAACTTAAAATGGCTTATTGTCTGGAAGTTCACCAAATTACAATTATAACAAAAATAAAAAACTTCAGTAACTTCCAGGTATGGTTTTTTAAAATTTAGTAAATCATAACTGCGATCCAATTCAGTGCAGGTTATTAGTTTCCCCTACTGAATACCCTTCCACTTGATATGTTTTAGCAAATAATTCAAAAGTTAAGAAAATTTGTCAATATTGGTTAATGTCAGCATGAGTTACACAACTCACAAAAGTTCATGCACAGGTAGCCCCATTAACGACGTCATGGTGTCTAGTCCTCTTTCAAATGATAAGTGCTAATCTCGTACCCAGGTTCATTTTACTCATATAACCCAACATTAAAATAAACAAAATAATGCTCACTCGTGGAAAAGTTTGTGGTTTTGTGGCAGCAAGGCAAGATAAAGGTACAAACACAGCTTAATCGAATCTTCTGTCCACTCACCAGCCGAGACTTCTACAAGAGATAAAAACGTTCAAAGCATCAGTCAAGGTAGCAGGTAAGAGTTCTTGGTCGTTTCATGGTAAAACATAGAGTGCAATTCTATGCAACGCAATGACGATTAAAAACATAATAGAAAAATAGGTAGTCATGGACTACATGTAGCTACAGCAACCAAATTCTCGCGTTTGGCGAGTGATATAGAGCAACACTTCTTTCAGTAGTCTGTTTTAATTTTCAAAACGACCATCTTCTTAATTGGGTACCCGGTGTGATTCCTATAGCCCAATGCATGTCTACTTGGGTACCCTGTGGATATCAGTTACATCCCTCATCTTACACGGAACCACGACAAAGTAGCTACCACTGATATCAGCTGTAGCTACAAAAAACCAAAAGGCAAAAAGAAGCCGTCAAGAGAAAACTATGAAAAGACTTAACAACTATCTTTTGAGATCAGGTATCAAAAAGGTTTTAAAATAAAAATTTTGTCATATTCCGTTTTCAATAATGCATCTTTCAGGTCTATTAAATGCAGTTGTTGACGTCATATACCCAACAGCGGCCTTGTAATTTCATCGGCAATATTGTAACCGTTTTCAAGCCATTGCAATCAAGGAAAATAAAATATTCACTTCTGGCTGCCCTTAAAAGTAACTTCTGCTAGTTTGTTTGCCATGGTAGCACTCTTAGCCTTTCTAACAAACACAAAATCTTATCATTTTAGTCTGAAATTTGTAACAAGAAGTAACCAATAACATTTAAATTAAAATAATGGAAATTTACGATAAATGTTTCAAATGTGCTTCAATTCACGAGAAAGACCGTCAATTACCAGAATAAGGATGCGTTGCTCTAAAATACAAATGAAATGAAGAGCTTCTCAGCCTATAAACAGAGTAAGATAAATACCAATATCCATGTCATCTGAAGCAGGAGCTTTTGGATGTTCTTCTAAAAGTTGATGAAGGGACATCATTGCAAAGTTCTAAAAAAGCATACAAATGAGGCACTAAACTGGAGACAAGGGGTGTAATCATATAACAAGTATACATATTCCAATTGCACTAGAGCACTAAAATGGAGACATAAGGGGTGTAGCCATGTAATACTGTGCTACCACTTCTTGGGACAACACGAAATGGGTTCCAATCCCCGTCATGGGCTCAGAATTTTTTCTGAGAATTACTGGTTTGAAAAAGAAGACAGAAGATAGAGGTGGAATATATTCCACTTACGCAAATATGTACCATTTTGCATTATTCATGACTTTGTTTAAATTCTAGTGGCTTCTGCACTGAGTAATTGACTATCGTATGTTTCCATTAAGAGTACTACTTTAAACCAAGTAATTCCAAGGTTTAAAAAATTGGAAAGGAATGAAATACAAAACTTTACATAGAGTTCTGTTACTGTTATGTAATATGGCGGCTGCTCCTGTATCGGTACTTGAACTTTATCATGAGAAAATGTATCATTGCTGCCCAATGAGTCAAAATTCCCGAGTTCACGCAGCTATGTTTCTAGCTAATAATCTTAATGTGTAGCACGTGAGTAAAAAAGTCTAAAGTATAACAAACTACGAACAGGGTTTTTGCATAAATAAAAGCTTGAGTTTAGTTTGTACGTTATACTACCAGTTGGTTTGATCTAGAATTCTATGGTTTAAACGTTGATTATGATCGTTAGGAAACGATCACAATAAAGTTTAAACCATAGAATTCTGAATCAAAGCAATAGGTAGCGAAATACTAAGACAATAAAATATAATAAACAATGTTCCCAAAACATAGGAGGCAGCGTGGCTCAGTGGTCAGAGTTGGGGATTTGAATGCAGAAGACCCAGGTTCAAATTCCCGACTTCGACAACTGAATGAATTTGTCCTCAGTGATCCCAGGGGCAAATTCACCATGCTTTGTAAATAGCCAACTGCTTTGCCTCCTACCAGTTGGGATTCTTAATTGGGAGAGTGGGGAATTTTAACATGACACTGAAAAGCCCCTTTGGGGAAATGTCATTAAGTATTAATTTATTTATTTATAACATACTTATTAGTCTCGCATTCTGAACAATAATGAAATCTCCAGCACTTAAGGGGAAGCTGAATCCCCAAATTATTTTTGATGTGTTCAACTACATCTGTTTGAGATTTCAAAAATAGGTCTGTTATACCGATTCCTCGATCCGTGTCCTTAAAAATAATCAATAAAACGTATTAAATCTTCACTAAAGAAGACGCCATACTTGCACCCGCGATCTAGTAAGGTTGTTAGTGCTGACGTCTCAACGTCGAAACACTACTTTCCTTTCTTTTTGACGAAGTGTGAAAGTGTTAGCCTTTTGTGAAGGTCAATTTTAAACAGATATAGCTTTATAAAATAAATATGCTGGATTTTTTGTTGTTGATGGTAATAATTTCTTACCTCAATATGCTGGCTGAGTTGTGATTTATTATGCAGCTTCTTCACAGAGTGAATTGCCTGCACACGGACCTGTTCCTTTTCGTGAAGAGTCAGCTCTAAAAGAACTTGGAGATGATCATGCTGTGTTGCTGGTCTTTTAATTATCAACTCTCGCAATGTAGAAAATCCTACTTGAAGGTGCTCCTAAGGTTAAGAGTAATGTTCTTTGAGAGTACAATTGTTAAAGAAAAACAACATAGTTGGCAAATCCGTGCACTCTCTTTGTATGGTGTAAGCATGCATTAAAATCTAGACATACGCACGGGCGTGCACTGAATGATAATGAAAGCGGGTTTGTATGCTTGCAGGAAGATGCTTCGTTCATGCTCTCCAACCTTTCTGCATGCATCCGTAACTCGAACTTGTGTTTTCAATTCCCTGGTGTCATGTTTTCCTTGTGTTTAATAATCTAGCTGTCTGTCAATTCCCATTTTCCATTTCCATTTTATTTTTCTTTAAAGTTTACAGGTTTTATAGACTGCAAAACAGTCTCTTCCTTCGCCAAAAGATCGAAAAACCAAGCGCATTCATCATTTGGGAAACTGGGAAGAGGAAATGGATGCGCGGACGGAAGCAAAAAGGAATGGGGCGAGGGGCTGAAGGAAGGGACTGTTGCCTTTCCATACTTCAAATCCGTTCAGCAATTTTCGTTCCTCAGGAAACGGAAAATTCCCATTGGTCAGTTTTTCACAGCAGCTGTCAATCACGTTCATCAAGAACAGTAGACCTTCGTCTGGGGCTTGGAAAGTTGAACGTGAAGTTAATGCAAGATCTTTGTGAGAAATTATCTGGATTTGTGTTAAAAGTGGGAAAAAGCATTTATGCCTTGATAAAAGTAGTAGATTTGTTCGCGGTGCTTCCCACTGGATTTGATAAAAGTGTAATGTACAAGCTATTGTGGAGGCGAAGAGAAAGCAAAAAACTCAATTGTCGTATCTCCGCTTGCTGAACTCTGAGCGAGTTTGATCTTTCTGCAGTGGAAAATTTCACAATATTTACACATCAGTAGAACAAGTTTTACAGCCAGAGTGAGTTTGTTTAAATATTAATGATGGCTGCGGGTTTCTAAAGACACTTTTTGGTCTTGTCGCGTGGAGCAAAAAATGACAGCTTCGTGTATGTTTTCGTCTCAAAATCAAAACATATATGCGCAGTAGATATTTTAAAAGGGTTTTTTACACAGAAAAAATTACAAAAGTCAATTGTCAAAATGTTGATTAACTTTGCAATTTCCATCAAAAAAATTAATTATAGTTCTACTGTCTACAATATTCCGTAAAATCTCGGATTTATAAAATGATTTACATGTTTTTGTCATTGTAAAAGCTAAACTAAAAATAAATGCCAAATGAGGAAAATACATCAAATTAAAAACCAAAGT
>JAPEIX020052062.1:0-11435 GCA_026122405.2 Zoanthus sansibaricus | reverse complement strand
TAAAATGGGTGAGAAAAAATATGTAAAGAGACAAAAGCTTCAGAAACGACAGATGGTTAATTGAATATGAAACGCTCATTAATGCCGTGGGGACTAAGTACATATCTTATGTTACAAGTAAACAAGTAAAAAAAATATTTACAACAGTTTATAATTAAGATAATATATATTTACAACAATTGACAACAACCAAAGGCAAAAGATAGATTGACAGATTGTAACTGAAAATAAGCCGGTTGATATAAGTTTGCTCGCATTGATCCGCATTGATTGGGAGACGAACTACAGATTTAGACCCCAGGCGGTATTGAATTTTCTTAGCCTTTATATTGAGGGGGCGGAGAGGGTGAGAATGCGTGGATGAGTGGGGCGACCTGCGCTCCGCTTTAAAGATGTTTGCAGCCGTGACATGAAAGTATGCAAAACAGACCATACAAAGTGGAATCAGCTGCAGATGACCGTACATGCTGGAGGCAGAAGCTGAGAGAAGGCGGTATAAAACGGTACCGCAAAGAACTCAGCGCCTCCACCGCACTCACCGACCCTCACGCCTCACCTGCCCGGCCTGCAGCAGGCACTCCCGCTTCCGCATCGGGTTCTACAGTCATGCGCAACGCTGCAGCTCCACCGCGGACTGACCTTGAAGTGACGCCGCAACAGCATCATCTTTCGAGATTCGTTGCCTATTACTACTACTACTACTACTACTACTACTACTACTGCTACTACCACTACTACTACTACTACTACTACTACTACTACTACTACTACTGTTACTACTACTATTACTACTGCTGCTACTACTGTTACGATTACTACTACAACTACTACTACTACTGTTACTACTACTACTACTACTACTACTGCTACTACTACTACAACTACTACTACTACTACTACTACTGCTACTACCACTACTACTACTACTACTACTACTACTACTACTGCTACTACTACTACTACTACCACTACTACTACTACTAATACTACTACTACTACTACTGCTACTACTGCTACTATTACTACTATTACTGGTAGGAGAAAGCGTTGCTCAGTGTTCAGGGTGCTAGATTTGCATGCGAATGTTCCGGGTTCAAATCTCACTCTGACTACTGTTTGGAATTGTCTTGGGTGATCCCTGAGTCATATCCACCACACTTTGTTAATAGCCAACTAGTTTGCCTCCTATCAGTTGGGTTTCAAATCTCACTCTGACCACAGTCTGGATTTGTCGTGGGTGATGTCTAAGTCATATCCACCACGCTTTGTAAATAGCCAACTGGTTTGCCTTCTATCAGTTGGGGTTTTTAATTGTGTCGTGTTTGTGTTAAACTCGGAGATATTAGCTTTACAGTATTTTTTTTTATTCTATCACATCTAATACTACAGGCAATCTGTTTCATCAAAAATAATAACATTTCAAAGAAAAGGTTACAATGAATCAATAACTTTCCAAACAATTCAGGGCTCTCCATTACGCCTATTACATGTAGCTGCTTTAACTACTAACATTACCACAACTTCTCTTTTTAGTACATTTGATATTTGCCACAATCGATAGTTACTCAACTCACAGCTCACTCAATTTTGATGACTCCGCCAGGAAGTTGTCCGGCAACTGCCTTATCTTGTTGTATGAGAGATCCCTGAATTAAAGTCGAGAAAAAATGTTTTAATAAAAAGCCTTTTTAAATAAGTACAGAAGGTTCACATTTTGTTTACTCACAACAGCATGATTACGCTTATGCTTTTGAATGTTTCACGATCAATCACTGTAATGTTGTTGTTAGATAGGGACCTATAAGAGAGAAATGTTGATATGAATACCAAGTTATTTACGTATTACAAGATTTATTTATCTATTAATATCTTTGATATTGTTTTATAAGTTCCTATTTTTTAATATTTTAACTAAACTCCCAAAAAAGAATAGACAGATCTTTGCTTGGTATGAAACTTTTAAAAAACATAACACAATTCTTAACTCTTTTTAAATTTATGTTAACCCATTCAGAAGTAAGCCCTGGTGTTATACTACATCAAAACGGCTGCTTATAAAATTTAGCCGTGGCAGCTAGCCCGTTCAGAGGTAAGTCCTGATTTTATTCTAAACCAAAACGGCTGCTTATAAGATCCAGCCGTGGCAGCTAGCCCATTCAAGGATTATCGTGCCATTATTCTACACTAAAACAGCTGCTTATAAGATCTAGCCCTGGCAACAAACCAGTTCAGAGGTAGGCCCTGGTGTTATTCTAAACCAAAACGTCTGTTTGTAAGATCTAGCCCTGGAACCTAACCCGTTCAGAGGTAAACCGTGATGTTATTCTACACCAAAACGGCTGCTTAGAAGATCTAGCCCTGCAGGTAACTAACCAGTTCAGAGGTAAGCCCTGGTGTTATTCTACACCAAAACGGCTGTCTTATAAGATTTAGCCGTGGCAGCTAGCCCGTTCAGAAGTAAGCCCTGCAGGCCCGTACGCAGGAATTTTGCTTGGGGGTGCGAACAAAAGTTTTTGGGACCAACCCCCTAGACATGACGTCATTTTATCACAACTTTCATATTTTCAGAACAGTTTTGCGGTATTTTTGATGGACTGGCAAATTATATTCTATTCTAAGTTATTATTGAGATTGTTTTAAAGATAAATAAAAATGCTTTGATGGTTTTTAAGGGTAAACTTTATTCTTTTACTTATTACTTTTATAATCAAGTGGACTTTGTGGACCCCTGCGTACGGGCCTGCCCTGGTGTTATTCTACACCCAAACGGCTGTCTTATAAGATCTAGCCGTGGTAGCTAGCCCATTCAGAGGTAAGCCTTAGTGTTCAACTACACCAAAACGACTGTCCATGGCTTCTAGCATTTAGGCTCACTATTTTTTACGATAGTTTTAAGGGTTAAAGCTCGCTGCCAATGTGGCCATAGTACTAATTATAGTGGCTTAAAGCTAGATACCACTTTGTGCTATTTATACTTGCTGTTCATCTCTATAGCCACATCCCAAAAGCTCTGAACTTTCATTACATCCCATTAATGTGGTCTTATTAATTCTTCATAAATACTTACAATTCTGCTATTGTTTTCATGCGCAACTTTTTGAGGTTGCTGATGTCACTTATGTTGTTGTCAGCTAAAAGCCTGCAAAATAGAGACAAAATTCATCCTAATCGGCTTCATATAGAACGAAGAATGATTGAAAATTGAAATATAATTATTGAAAACTTTACCATCATACATAATATCATTTTATAGTGCCTATGAAGTGAACCGGACATTTGAGAACACTCGAGAAATGTAGAAAACACTTGCCTGCTGCTCGTGCTTTCTACACTTCCCTCGTGTTCTCAAATGTCCATCGTGTTTTATCACAGTTTATAAAATAACCAAAATGGTAGGTGCACTGTTATTGGCTAAATAACTGTAATTTATTGTGCCGCTAAAAACACAGCTAAAAATTGGAAAGCGAAAAAAAAACATTAGTTTCCTATTTTTGTTTCAAAAAATTGACCGCTGAACCTTCGGTAATTTATAGGCAAAAAGGGAAGCTCCGAAAATGTAGCTGAGTTTAGCAACGAGTCTTGTAACAAATACAAAGAAACGATTTACAGAAATGCAAATTGAACAAGGAGAGAAATTTGCGAGCAAAACAAACCAAAAAGGGCAATACAAAGGGCTGTTGGTGGTTTTACAGGATTTTTTGAGACAAAAAATAACTACTATCTTTCAAAGTTACAAATAAATTAAATAACTTTCACACAAAAGCAGTCCCGCATTAACGGAGTCTAGCCCGGGGTAGGGGAGGGGGTGTACTCCCACACATAAGCCATACGGGTATGTGCCGGCCGATAGGGTCTACTTTTTCAACCTAAATTCATAAACAGGTTATGGGTTTTTAGCAGAAAATCATAAATAGGGTACACTTTAACCCTATGTAACTGTCATAGACAGCGTAGAATTTTGTCCTCGGTGCCAGTGTTCTGTTATAAAAAATAAGTTTGTTTTTTTTAGGGGAGACATGAACAAGCTGTCAATAACCGCATTAAAGCGCGTTAGTAGTACCCCGCTTGACATGACAAGCCACACACGTTGTATGGCCATATTTATACTTCATGTCATAAACAGGGTATTGAAATCACCATTTTTTGTCATAAATAGGGTCAGTGTTTGACAATACGGGCGGCACACCCCCACCCATATGAGATGGGAGTACCCCCTCCCCCCTTTCGGGAGTCTAGCCTTTACAATCTGCCATCAGTTCAGCGACTTCGCAAATTGAATGCAACAATGTCCTTTCCGTACCACTTGGAGATGACAAGTCCCAGTCAACTTTGATTTCAAGAACCTTCGAGAAAAGAGGATTTCACTACAACCGCTGAAACTTCTTTCCATCAATAGGACCATTTCTCAACAGAAAACAGCAACGTTCAAGCACATGTTTTCTTCATGTCAATTTGAAAATGTCAACATCCACCATGAAATTGTGACCCAGGAAACAGGATTTCTGTGTCTTTCTCTTAAACTGAAATCCTTACTTTTCAAAGATGTTGTAAATTTTATATTTTTCTCAGTTAATGTAGTTGAGAAAACTTTGTACTTGTTCGATTGTACGTGATTCGGTTTGAACAGTCAGATGAGTTTGTTTAGTACAATCGTTTTGATTCACTCGATTTGCAGAATCTCTGGAGAAGTGAAATTTTGATCAACTAAAAACAATTCGCTTGCATTAGTTTGGTGTTTATTTGAAAGTTATTTCATAAAAGCAATATAGAACATATTTTTCTATGGGTTTACTGCAATAATAAACCACTTGGGATGTTGGGAGAACCGCCTTTGGCTCGGGATTTACAAACTTTTCTCGTGTTCTCCCAACATCCCGCGTGGATTATTATGCCGGTAATTAGGCTTCTTTATTTGTTAATTAATGCGAGACAACAAAGGCTAAGTAGAGAGGTACAGTAAATATTAGTTTTTCTAAGAGTTAATCATTGTTATATTGTATCTTGGTTGGATGTAATTAATGCGTTTTCATACAGAACGTGCCCTAAATTGGTTTCGCGGGCGAGAAAAATCAAGAATTTTTGTGAAGGCGGCAAATTGATCGCCCCTCTAGGGTTTTTCAAGGGCTTTGGACCTCGTTTTCGTGTACATCAACTACGTCAATTCTTTGCGCGTGCTCATTGTTTCCCCTTTGGCTACCCGTATTTTATCTTTTGAACGGTGCGTCAGACATATATTGAACAGTCTATGTTAAATGTTTAATAAAAATCTTTAATAGATAATAAATTTTTTTTCCACTATTTTAATAATTAATGCATTATAGTCAATTTTAAGTTACAAAAAATAATTGAAATAAAAAAGGAAAGGCCGCAAACTGGATCCGTTCACAGTGGTTCTTCCATCGAGTGAAGCTCGATGTCCAATAAAACACACTTCCTAATATTTGATTAATACTAGTTTTTAAATTGATTTTACAGGCGAAATGTATCCACTTACAACTTCTGGAAGCTTCCATTAATATGAGAAAGATCAGGAAATTTTGTCAGTTTATTCTGTGAAAGGTCTCTGTATAGAGAAAGAAAAATAAAAAGGAATAGTTCTTACTACTTCCTAAAATTTTGCAGATCCTCTACTGTCAAGTCTATCTCTCCCCTGTGAACTTCAACATCTCATAAAATAAGATACTCTTCAAACTACTAAAACTATTCTAATTCATTTACCCTTTCTCATCATCATAAATGGATTACTGCGTCGGTATTTCTATTATATATATTTCTCTTGTAACAAACACAATGAATGAAATGAATTGGAGTGGAAAGAGAAATGCTTTCCTTATATGGACGAGAAATAGCTTATTGTGCATAGAGACCTCCTTTAAAATTATATTAATTATGGACATATATTCTGTCAAGAGTCAAAGTTAGCTTATTGTGGTTCTGACTTCCCTTCAATTTTATTTTTATATGTTCTAAAGTTGTATCCTTGAGAAAAAAACAATTATATTGGGCACCAGAGCCTGAATCTCTCCCGCAAATGTTGTTGTGAATTTATAATATTTATCTAGGAAATATTAGGAACAGAGACAGTTTTATAAATTGATAAGTTGTACACTGTAATGAGAAGAATATTGGAACTGACGTTTTAGACTGTAGTCTTTCGTCGGAGTGAAGGTGTGGGAAATAAAGATGTGGTTATGTAGTGATGGAAAGCAAGATAACACAATAAAATAAGTATTCTTTAGTTTTGTTACAATTATATTCAATATCAACTCAGTGAAAGATACTGTCCCTAAGGAGCTTCGATCGCAGGTCGTATATAAATTTACATGTGCAAGATGTAATTCTTGTTATGTCGAGCAAACCAGTCGACATTTCGCGTTCATGAGCATCTGAGAGACAGGTCCTCTCACGTTTTCAAACATCTTGCACAATCCGAAGAGTGCAAATCGGTTTCTTCTAACGAGTGTTTTGAAATAATAGATCAGGGAACTAGATTTTCTATTAAGTTAAAGGAAGCCATGCATATAAAATAGATAAACCCCATTTTAAACCAACAAATTATGCAAGTAAATCTTCCTTAAATATTTAATCGTTCAGTTTAGTACACTATCCATTGTCTTTAGATTTTATGTCTTCGCTTAGCTAATGACCACACTCTGATGAAGAGGCGAGGCACCTTGAAACATGTTAGTTTCATTAAAATAAAAAAATGATGAAACTGAAGAATGCTGTCACAGCAATAAGATTTATTGTAAATAGAAGAGTTTGTTCTATTATAATGTAAATACGCAGTTCAGCCCTGGGATTGATATCTCTGAACCCAGTAACCCCAACAACTGTTTTCACTTTACCTCTCTAGTTTTCCCCTCTGTTTTTCTCCAACCGACTGTCTCCTACTTGTAAATCTTCTTACTCCTTTACCCTCTCTAAACCTCTTTCTACTTCATTCCCTAACCTTATTACAGTATCTCCTAAAACTGTTCTAACATCTCCAACCATCTGCTCTACCCTCTTACTCCACCACCTGTCTTAAGTGTTCTAACCCCAGAAGAAGAACAATGACAACAAGGCGGTCAAACGGGCCCTTCTTCTGCTCCAACTCTTGATCTTTCTGTCTGCCCCAAAGACCAGTAATACTCTCGAAGTTTTACGTAAGGAACTCTTCACTTCAGGAGAATGGCGAATCTGCGTGCCTAATCCTTGTTGGAGATTTCAATTTTCCTGAGTTAGATTGGTCCGGTGACCAAACAGCACCGATTAATACCGGATACCGTAGGGATCATGTGTTTTGCGATTTAATGGGCTACAATTATTTCCAGCAATTTGTTTCCTACCCAACGCATATATCTGGAAACAAACTTGACCTCATTCTTACCAACTGGCCTGAAGTAATCGAGAACGTTTCTACATTCCACCCGCGTGGATTCAAGCGAGCAAAGGGTACGTCGCGGCAGGTTTTCGACTTTAAAAAGGCGAACTTTGATGTGCTGCGGACCGCTCTGGCTCGGACGCCCTTCGAATTAGCTGCAGCTGATGATATCGACGAATACTGGTCGAAATGGAAAGACTTGTTCTTGATGGCCGTCAAGGATTACGTACCGATGAAACCTGTGCGTGATACAAACTCATCCCCATGTATTGATGCAGAAGTTCGTCATCTGATTCGCAAAAAATACACTGCGCTGCGTAAATTCCGCCTAAAAAAAACAACAGAGCGTAAGCAGAAACTCCGGACTTTGAGTCAAAGTATAAAGACACTTGTGCGAAGAAAACACCAAGAGTATCTGTCCAAAATTCAATCGTCTTTCAAGGACAATCCAAAACAGTTTTGGAGTTATCATAAAGCATTCCTTGGTGGGAGATCGGGAGCTCACTCTGTTATCTCTTACAATGGCAAATCGAGCGAAAACCCTTTGCAAAAAGCAGAGTTACTCAATCAGTATTTTAGCTCGGTCTTTCGCTCTCCGTCTAGTCTTGTAAACAACATTCCCCTAAAGTCCAATATGGAAATTTCAGAAGTCAAGGTGTCGCTAGATGAAATCATAAAATGCTTGGATGCACTCGACACCTCAAAAACCCAAGGCCCAGATGGCATTCCAGCGCGCCTTTTAAAAGAATGCAGTGACCAAATTGCGCCAAGTTTATGCACACTTTTCAACTATTCGCTGACAAAGGGCAAGATTCCTCGGGAATGGAAATTGGCCATCATTACACCTATTCACAAAAGGACTCACGAGAACCTGCTGAAAACTATCGCCCAATTTCACTTCTCCCAATTGTTGGCAAAATTTTGGAACGTTGTGTCGGCTAACGGTTATACGATCACGTGAAGTATTTAATAACAACACTTCAACATGGCTTCTTGAAAAATCGTTCATGCGTAACTCAGTTGTTGACTGTGCTGCATTCTATTGGGGAATCTCTGGATAAGAACATTCAAATCGATGTCATATATTTGGATTTCGCGAAAGCGTTTGACACTGTTGACCACACTGTCCTTCTCACCAAGCTGAGGGCCTACGGTGTCGCCGGAAATTTGTTATCATGGCTTACTAATTAGCTACAAGGAAGGGTTCAAAGAGTCGTTATTGACGGGGCAGCATCAGAGTGGGCACCTGTCAACTTCGGTGTGCCACAGGGAAGTCTCCTCGGCCCATTATTGTTCACGATCTTCATTAATTACCTCCCAGATGAGGCCGTCGACGGAGTTAAAGTGGCTCTATACGCGGATGACACCAAAGAGTTCAAATCAGTTAAATCCATTGATGACTGTATCTCTTTACAGTCAACTCTTACGAACATGCAGAATTGGACTGAGTGCAATGACATTAGCTTCAATGCGTTCAATGTAAATCGCTCAGTGTGACGCGGAAGAAATTACCTCTGGTACACGAATACAGTCTGGGTGTCTCGCAGCTAGAGCAGGTGCACAAAGAAAAAGACCTTGGACTCACCATCACCAGCAATCTTACATGGAACGCTCACATCCACACCACCTGTGCCAAGGCAAACAAGCTACTTGACCTACTGAAGCGGACCTGCCCATTCCTTCAACATAGTACTATCAGACGCACACTCTACTTGTCTTTTGTAAAATCTCAATTAACCTACGCAACACAGGTATGGTCACCTGACAAAGTCACTTTAAAGGAGCAAGTGGAGCGTGTCCAGCGACGGGCCACAAGGTGGATCCTTCAAGTTAAGCCCGGCGAGATGCCCTATAAGGTCAGACTCATAGCTTTAGATATTTTGCCATTAGCACTAGACAGAGAACTCAAGGTTCTTGTGTTTTTTATAAATGTATGCACAATGAAGTTGATTTAGATTGTCACCTTTGTGTCGCACGGGCGGACAAGAGCTAGTAATTCCTTTAATCTGAAACCGTCTCTGTGTAAGACAACTACTTATCAAGCATCTTTTTTTAATCGAATTTTCAAACTATGGAATGCTGTCTGCAGCGCGGTGTACACCGTCAATGGATTTTCAAGCTCAGCGGCGTTTACGTCAAGTGTAAAGAAACTAATGTTTGAGAGACTAGAAACACTTTATGATCCCGACTTGACTTGTACATGGACTCTCGTTCCAACCTGCCCCTGCCACTCAAGGCATAATTAACTAGTTTTAGTTATCATATTCTTTTTTTTTTACCTCATTTTGTTGCTCAACTCAGTTGATATAACACCTTTACAAACTAAAAATTCAAGCTAATAATTAAAAATCTTTGGCATATATCGTTACAACATAAAAACATAAAAACTAGTTTTGGCGGAAATCGAACTAATATCTAGAAATTTTTTTTTACCTTGTTTTTTTAAGGCCAACGCCTCTATCCTCTAGCCCCTCTAACTCCTTAAACTGTTCCAGCGCCTCTATCCTCTAACCCCACTAACTCCTTAAACTGTTTCAACGCCTCAAGCCTCTCTACACTTTTGTGCTACACTTTTCACCCACCACATATTTCAAAACCTTAGCAACCAATTGACACCTTATCTATTTTGCCCTTCCATTCCTTTAATCCCTTCATATTTCTTCTAACCAACCCACTCCCTACCTCACTCTACTATCTCCTGCTCATCACCCTGTCTCTTCCATCCCATTGTCTCTTGCAACATTTTCAACCCCAACAGCACCCTGTACCCTATTGCATCATTTTCCTTCTACACTTCCATCTGTTCAACCCCTCCATGCTATGGCTTTTTGTCCTACTATCTCCCTAAACTCTCTTAACCCATTCACCAGCTTCGATCTTTTTCTACTGCATTTCTTAACTTTTTCCATTCCGATATTTTCTACAGCTCTTTTAATCCACCCACTCCCTATATCTCAAAAAACAATTTTTACTTCTTTCTCTACGAGCTCTTTCACTACCTTTACCTTTTTCGTATTTTCCCCTTTACCCATTTGCTCATCAATATAAATTTACTCACACTGATCGAAGATGAGCCACATTAGCAAAAAATCCTTCCTCGATCCAGCTGATAGAATTGTTGCTGAGGTCCCTTGAAAAAGTAATAAATCTCAATAGTAAAGCAATACTTTGTAGTAAAAAAAAAAAAAGCGGATAAACCACTAAATATTACTATATATGGTTTGAAATGCCTGGTTAGGTGCCACCGCGGTAACCACCACCTGGTTAACGTAGTAATCATCGCCTTGTTAGCATAATAACCATTGCCTGGTTAGCATAGTAACCATCGTCTGGTCAGCATAATAACCACCAACGCGTTGGCATAGTAACCATCGTCGGGTCAGCATAGTAACCATTGCCCGGTTAGCATAGTAACCACCACCTGGTTAGCATAGTAACCGTTGCCTGGTTAGCGTAGTAACTGCTGCCTGGTTACCATAGTAACTACTGTCTGGTTAGCATAATAACTGCCGTCTGGTTAGCATAGTAACCACTGCATCGTTACCCTAGTAACCATTGCCTGGTTAGCATATGAACCGCTGCCTGGTTAGCATAGTAACCGTGACGTGGTTAGCACAATAGTAACCACCACCTAGTTCCTGGTTAACATAGTAACCGCGGGCTGATTATCTTAGTTGGTAAGGTGTTAGTTCGATTCCCAGCTGGACCAACACTCAGGGTTCTTAATTGAGAATGTGTTTCCTTTGTCCTAATAACTAAAAATGATTAGAAATTGACATATTCTTGAATAAGGACGTTAAACAGTAGGCCAAGTTTCTCAACACTTTCTTGGGGTACTTGAAAGAACCCAGACACTGGTCAAAAAGAACAGGGTAGTGATCCCGGTGTTGCGGCATTTACGGTTGATAATATATGTGAGCTATTGTTGCAGACTATTTAAGTCCCTCATCTGTCCAAAAACTGTATTTATTTATAAGGCGTTTAGAGCTTCAAGATTAAGTGTTACATGAAAATCGTTTACTATTATTCTTATTATTGTTATTAATATTATTATTATGGCAGTGTAAAC
>JAPEIX020052036.1:0-11443 GCA_026122405.2 Zoanthus sansibaricus | reverse complement strand
TCTTGATGATCATCATCCCTTCGCCACTGCCACTTGGATTGATCTGGCGCACGGTCTTGCCAATTGGACCAGGGCTTAATGCCTTTCGACTTCCCCTTCTTTATCAATCATGATTGGCTATATTTGTGTCACGTGCCAAGTCATAGCATGTATGCAGCATTTGTATTCTCGGCGATAGCCGTTTGCAGCCTTGAAGTAAGTTCGATATTTTATTTTTACTATGATTTCCTGTTGTTTCAAGTGATTCCTCGCAAAAGATTTTTGAAGGTTCAAATAAAATTTGGAGCACGGGTCGTTTCTGGAGCTTCTAATGAAACTTTCTAGTGAAACCTTCCACGCACCAGATCTGGCAAACAATGACACTGACTTTTCAGAGTCACGCAACTCTCTCTGGGGAATAAATTCTGTTCAGTGATCAGAAATCCTTTTAAAATACTGAAACAAACTTTTATTTGAAGGTATCTGCAATGCTCGTTGCCGTCAGCATACTCTTGTACCATTATCAGTTCAAATAAAACAACCGTTAGGCGTGAACAAAATAAATATATTAAATCGATAATTTATTAAAACAGCTAGCAAAAGTCGTCGATTTAACTTAAAGTAAGATTGTATCAAATATGGTAGTATTTTGTTGACAGACGAAAGCCATTTTTTATTGTTCATCTGCTGAAATTGTAAAAATTGTAAAACAACTTTCGTTCGGTTGATGTGATCATTTGAGACGGAAACAACATTTCAAACGATAGCCCTCCAAACAAAGGCTTGAGTTTTGACATGCCTGAATAAATTTGGACAAAATATCTTTTTCGATATAGCAACATTCTTGATTTTATTATTAAAAGGTCAAAAAGAGATTAGATTTTAAATGAGACAATGGTTAAAAACATCTTCATGTTGTCTGTTGACAGGTAATCAAAGCGGCGTGTTCACTGACCCGTGCAAGTCGTGACCTTGTGAGGAATTGAAACACAATTACTCCGAAGAAAGAATATTATTAAAAACTCACTGAGAAAAATATAAGCTAATGGATCGCAAAACAAAATAACAGCTAAGGGAATCCAAACTTCACGCTGCCATACGTTTAGTTCAGTTAAAGAACTGACATAATCGCAACATCTATTAACAGGGAGTTCCGAGTTCACGCAGCCAGGCGTCTAGTTTGCAATATATTTTAGGATAAATATAAAGCATTCATGACAGTGGGCAGAAGGCTGCCTTTTAAACTTAAAGCTAACTATTTTTAAAAAGTGTGCAATGGCAAACAGTCGTTTTGAGCCTCTTTTTTGATAAACTTTGTTGCTGCGACAAGAGCTAATAGCTTCGGAACACCGTGTAATCAACGAACATGCGATACATACGAACAGCAGTTCAAGACCATACCGTTTTCCAGTGCCGACTAGCATTTCGGTACACACAATACATGCGTTCAGCGGTTCAAATAAAGCATAATATAAAGCTAGACGCAAAACAGTATTTTAGGGATCAATGAAAACCACTCTAAATGCATTCACTCCAACACTAATTTACTCTTCTCCCTTACACTAACACCCTAACCATACAAATACATTAAATGCCGAAAATAGAACAGTATTGTCTCTATCACAACATAGTGTACTCGCAGCACTCGCTTTCTAGTAGAAGTTACTATTAGTATTAATTATATTCTAAATTCGATTAGAAATTGAAATAATTAGGATTATTTTTGCATATGAACATCATCAAATCCAAGCAAAAAATATTTTCAGCGTACAATTGCTAAAAACCAAGTGTTGACAGAAGTAAACGCTATAAAACTTTCCACCACACTGAACCAGTTAGACAGTGACGATTCTTATGAATCCCAATGGTTGAATTTCAAGAAGTTCACGGAAGGATGCCATTGCTTACTTTTCAATGTGTACAGAGCTTGGCGGATACCAACGATGAAACTTTAGCTGACCATCACTGTGAACTGTCAGTAAACATGGCCCCTCCCCGTTATCGCTAATGGCGATCGTACTCAAGCTGTGACCTACCATTCCTGTATGGACCACTGCCTTCACTTGACGAAACTGTATAAAGAGACCAGACCAGAACATCTTCAACCCTCATATAATTAACACTTAGACCTCGAGGTAGAATGGACTACAATGGCTTTTCAAACTGGTAGTCCATGAGGCCGAGAGGTCTAATAGTTTTAGTAAAAACCTACTAATGGGTCAAAAAAGGATGCACAAATTAAATTATCTATAAATGGGGCTCATTACTATTTTGATCCGCCATCCTCTCTCTACTAGTTAGCTATCACAATTAGACCTCTAGCAAAGTAGCCAATCAGAATGCAGGACTCGTATTAGACCATTAGTAGGTTTATACTAATAACACATACATTAGCAATTCGTTCAAGCATATGGAACAGTCCATGTACACAGGTCGGTAAGGCAGGGTATATTTGTATACCAATAGAACACTAAAAATGAAATACTAACTAGTTCTTTCTTAAAAAGCTAGAGCCTCGTTAAAATTGAGGGGGTGGAGTAATAAGCTTTTGTCATAAATTGCGATTTTCTACCAAAGGAAAGGCAAATAAGGACTCAAAATAGTGCAGATATCATGAACCTCATCAGGTCGTGTTTGAGACTGCGTGGTATGATTGGATGGTCTTACAATGCCTTGTTTATGAGAGACTTACCTGTTTCTCCCACCTGCCATCAACATGGTACAAAAAGACAGTTCCTGTGCTTGTCGCCATAGCAACAAGTGATCCCCTCATTGTCAAGCATACACGAGTACTAACATCACGCGTGGACGGACCCAAGGTAGAAAATGAGTACTCTGTAAAATTATCTATCTTTGAGTCTGTAGTACTATTCTGTAACTCCCTGAAAGGATATAAAATCATAAGCAACACAATACATTTGATTAACTGAACCAATAAATAAATCTTATAGAAATCCTATGGATACTGTCCGACAAAATCTGAAAGAGATCCAACAACGTCCAACAAATCTCAATCTAAAATAATAATTTGACTTATCTTCCGTCCATATTAACAGAGCTCGCACTTTATACTTTTTTGAATATATCTCATCTAAACGACTTTTATTTTGCATTTACAAAATTTGAATTCCTTCGCATGCCGCTATTTTGTGACGCTTCTTTGCTACAGTTCCAGACACCTGCTTGCTCAGGTGGGGAATGGCGCTGCAGCCATAACTCGTAACATTCAAAATGGCGGAAAGCGGTAAATTCAATTTTAAAAGAAGAAATAAAAGATGATTTATACAAAGATTAATTCAATGGCGTGTTTCAAACAAGAATCTGGATCTGAAGTTCTTTTCTGCTCATGGTATATGTAGCGATGATCAATCTTGCGTTGGAAGACGAATGAATGACACCTTTTGAGCAAAATTTTGAATGTTGTCTAACATACTTTAATAATCCATGGTTACTACTGGTTATGTTAAATTCTTCGAGCGTCGAGCCTAGGGACCCATGAGGCCCGAATTTATCTCCAGTTTATGTAATGTTAAGCGGAGAGTCTTTGAATCCCCCTGGACGGGACACTAATCCATCGCAGATTAGCTCACAGCAGACACTGATAATCATTTACCTACCCCAGTAGGATAGGAAGTAATTTTAGCTTAAGCGGAAAAAAAACAAATAAATGTTAGCAACATATGCAAGCCACTCGGGATGAGTGGTCGTAATAAGCCGTTTCAGAAACCATTACAAATTAATAAGCAAAAATGTGTTCTCCAAAATTTTTACTTGGCCGTGGGACAAAACGATAATACTAAAGCTGCAACTCTATTTGTATGGATGCACTTAGTAAATTGGTCAATACAATAATGGTAGAAATGTAAAAAATATTACTGTAAATCGATAGTTATAGTTTTCAGGGTTAGTTTTCAGGGTTATGTACTCTCTCCTAACCCCTTGCAGTTACTTCAATGTTCTATTTTGCCCTACATATAGAAATGCTAGAACAGCTTAAAATTGTACAACTTACCAAACAAAGATTCGACCATCTGAAGTTAAAGCCATCACCACATTACCACGTAGGACACATCCAGCTAGCATGCAATTCTCGGATGAAGGGACTGCCAGTTTTATAAGGTTTTTATAAGTCTTTAGAGACCTAATGCCAAAAGTTATAACAAAATAAATTAATTCAAATCCAGTAGAACAATTTAAGTGAACTAAAACAAAAACTTAGCTTTACGTTCAAGTGCCTTTGTAACTACCAGATGGAATTAGAAACCCTTCAATGCCTGTACTGTCAAATTTGAGCTAACCAATTTACTCTAAGATAGGATGTATAAATTAGAGTATTTGGGTTTAAAATATGGTATATCGTTTCTCACAAAACTGCCCAGTTGGTTGAAGAATTTATCTAGAGTAAGGAATTGCTGCTCAAAAATATTGAAACGGTTGCAGATTCTGGTAGTTACTTCACAAAATCTAAACTGATCTTTCATCTCAACCCGAGTCTTGATCATGAATAAAATCACATTCTACCAGTGCAGTCACGTGCTTTAGACTCCGTGACTACAGTAGGTTGTCCCACTGAATATGATGCTGCTAGAACTTGCCAACATCTCTACTGGGGTCCATGTGGTTGATTCGTAAATGGCTGCCTCTTGCACGCCTCTTTCGTACCATTTGGAATCCCTGTGAAGCACCTGAACTACAGTGATCTGATAATCAGGGTAATCCAGGTGTCGAACAACTCCTGACACTCAGGCTCGAACTGAACTGAAAATTCAATTTAGTCTTTCTAACATGATTACATAGTGTTCAAATAGAAAGAAACTGTAAAAATGTTTGTTCGGAGCCGAGTACGATCCTTTTGAAACATACTAAAAACGCATAACTCAACTGAGCATTTTTTAAAAAAATATGGGCACCTTTGGTTTCTCCTTTTAAAACCTTTACGGAAACCCTTTTAGTTTTAAAAATAATTTCATTAAAGATACGAAATTCATTTACAATTAAAAACGACACCCAAATTCGTGCAGTGTTCCATTTTTAAAAATGAGTGGTCGATTTTTAAAATGATTAGATGCAGAACAATAATGAGATACGATATTTTAAAACGGATTTACATAACTTTTACTGGAAGGAAAAAAAAACTACACTTAAAGCGATCTGTATTGCAATTAAAGGCAGAAAGCTTGTTACTATTGCACAAAAGCCTGTCATGCGCGTGACCACTGGTCTGCAGAATGAGAGAGGCCAGCTTACCATCGCTACTTCGAATCTCTTCAAATACTCCGCTGCATAACTATTGCCGATTAGTATAAACCTACTAATGGTCTAACACGCATCCTACATTCTGATTGGCTACTCTACGAGAGGTCTATTTGTGATAGCCTACTAGTAGAGAAGAAAAGATGGCGGATAGAAATAGTAATGAGCCTCGTTTTGCTATGATATCAGATGATTTCATCAATATTTAATTTGTACCTCCTTTTTTGACCGATTAGTAGGTTTATACTAAAACAGACCTGACTCAGCCTCATGGACTATGAGTTTGAATAGCTATTGAATGGCTATTGACTCGTGGTTCATTTGACCTCGAGGTCTAATTGTGAAGTTTACGCAAGGAAACTTCATGTATAAATAAGTATGCTCCAGTACAGAAATTATCCCTTAGTTACAATTAGAGTGTGTGTAATTTACAGAATACAGAATGTTGAATGGAGAGCATGACTACAGTATATTGGGTCAGCAAAAAACTTATATCACCAACTTTTCTATTTTTGCAGCCACAAAAACTTTCCATTCTCTAACCTAGGAAACTGTAGTAGCATTATATACTCAGCATTCTACATATTACACCCTCTGTGGCAATCACTGTCACAATCACTGTCACAATCACTATCACAATCAATGTCACAATCAATGTCACAATCAATGTCACAATCACTGTCACAACCACTGTCACAATCAATGTTAAAATTACTGTCACAATCACTGTCACAATCACTATCACAATCACTTACGCTATCAATGTCACAATCACTGTCACAATCACTGTCACAATCACTGTCACAATCAATGTCACAATCACTGTCACAATCAATGTCACAATCACTGTCACAATCACTGTCACAATCAATGTTAAAATTACTGTCACAATCACTGTCACAATCACTGTCACAATCAATGTCACAATCACTGTCACAATCACTGTAATAATAAATAAAGTTTATTAATGATATATCAATAGCAAACGTGAGGTTTGAAAAATATGATATTTACAAATATAGAATTTAAAATAATTAAGTTACAAGTGATAAAAGTTGAAATCTACAATATATAAGTAAAAATTATTTACATAGTAAAACGTTCGAATTGACTATAAGTTTAAATTAAAGTATGTTTTATTGCTTAAATAACCTTTCCAACGGTGTATAGGTTGAAGGGTGTGTGATGTAAAACAAAGAAGATATAAGTAATATACTGAAAACACTGCTTAGAAGGGTAACGTAACCTTAATTTGTTCTTATTTCAGTGAATAGTTTGAAATTTGTCTTAATCATTCTTGTACAGCTAAAACTGGGGGAACGTTTAATATTACATGAATACGTGTATCGTTTGGGGCATTATAAAATAAATGTGAAACGGTCTTTTATGTTTTTACAGTGGACATTGCGAACGTAAGTTAAGAGATTCAGTTAAGTTCCAACTAGAGACATTTTCAGTTTTTAGCAGCCTAACCGTGAGCTTGTTCTTAAATCATTTTTAATTTTCGGCCAATCTGAGCCTCATTGTTCTTATAAAGTTGTTCTTATTAAAAAACTAGGGTGTATTGTAAAACTGCTCTCTCGAGCTCGCCTGTTTACATAGCCGCGGCGCATGCACGGGCGTGCAGTTGGCGAGCTTCAGGCTTCGATTCCAGGCTCCACCGAGATCTGAAAAGTTTTGTGGCCTTCTTTGCCACCATTATGACTTAGTTTTCTATCCTTTTGGGGTAGGTAAGTTACCACCAGGAAAAGTAAAAATAATAATGATAATAATAATAATAATAATAATAATAGTAATAATAGTAATAGTAATAAAAATAATAAAAATAAATAAATAAGCGCCGACTTCCATGGACCTTGTTGTAAATATCAAAAACATCATTTAAAAAAAAAATCTGTTGGCGATTAAATTGAAATAAGTATACGGCAGTGTTTGGTGGATGTTGGGTGAAATGACGAAACCGTTTGACGAATGTGTGGCGGATGTTGCTGCTAAGATGGGAAAGGAGTAGTAGTCACGAGCCTTGCGATTTTTTAAAAAAAAAATTGAATAAATCGACATTTTAAAGGGGTTATGCCACTCTTCGAAGTATTGGGTTCTATTTCTGGTCAAAAAGCAGAATATAAATTAAGGGGTAAGGGAAAGGGGGTACTCACCCACATGGTATACAAGTACGTACCGCCCTATAGGGTATGGTTTTCGAGCTCTAGAGTTTGGAATAGGGTATAATATTTGCCTAACGTCTGCCATAGGGTATCTAATTTGGCATTATGGGTTACGGATCTAATTTTCTGGGTTAGGGTACAGTTTCTGGTGTTGTAAGAGTTATGATAACATCTATGGCATTAATAAAACGACCAGCACAGATGTGACGTTAATTGAAATGGTACGGTTGGGCAGCTTTTCACGCATGTTTTCTTAGGGGTAGGGTATGATTTTTGACTTACCAGATCTGGGGTACGATATCAATTTCAAACATTCATGGTCTTGCATAGGGTTAGAGTTTTGAGCTTAGGGAGGCATACCCCTACTCAAAAACTAATAGACTAACCCCCCCGGGATGTTGCGTGAAATGTCAGGATCGTTGTGACAGGTACTAAATAAATTCTTCCCAGCACGAATATTATCTTAGAAACTTCTTAGATAATGGAATTTCTCGAGCTCAACTTTGTCATTTAATTTTTTTTACAACTAAAATCTTGTAATGTTCATAATTTCAGCGACTGTTGGTGAAGTCATTAAATTTCAGTGTTGATAAGAAGACTATAAAGCAACTCGCTAATTTGTCATTTACGGCGCTCTTCCAACACCTGTCTGGTTTTCTTATTGTCTTTTATCATTAACGTTATCTGTTATTCATATTTTATTATTAGTCCAGTGTGCGAGTCTCTTAACAGGTTCTGGAGGCACATTATTTTCAAAAGAGAAATTAAAACTTGTGAGTTTTGTCAGTTTAAGCTTGAAGTTGTAGCCTGTAGGATGGAAGACGTCAGCCGCATATGTTTTGGAACTTACATTCTGTTAGTCGCCATAATTGGTTTTATAGGCAACGGATTGACCATTCTTGTTTTCTGTCATAAAGATTATCGATTCAGAGCAATTACACCACTAAAACTTAATCTTGCAATTGCAAATGTGCTAATATGTCTGTCTGGATATCCCGTTTCTGGAAATATTTTCAGCAGGTCTTTCGACTTAAAGAAGCTGCCATATCTTTGTAGCTGGGTTGCATTTATCACTGCCACATGCGGGTTCATTGCAATTATTTCGATCTCGTTCATGAGTTTTGTGTCATTTAAAGGAATTACAGCATTTCGGGTGCGAAAAGCAAATGATAAATCCTGGATTATCTTCGTTGTTTTAATCTGGGTTATTTCAATCTTACTGGCCATTCCTCCATTTTTCGGCTGGAACAGGTTTATTCCATCGGAGTCCGGAGTGAGCTGTCATCCGGACTGGATGTCGCAAAGCACGTTGGATTTGTCGTATATACTTTTCATTGTTGTTGGCGGTTTTTTGGTACCGCTTATCATAATCTGCTACTGCAACTTGAAGGTAAACAGGTATGGAGTAACAAAAGCATAAGTTTAAAATTTAACCTCGTTATAGATAAAAGCGTATATACACGTATTTTTTTTCATAAGAAACCACTTTATAAGAAACTAGGGTTTGAAATACCGAAAATCTTAAGAAACGTTTCGGGCTAAACTCTCTTGAATCAAGAAACTTCCTAAATGTGAAAAACAAGAAAAATGACACAGAACTTGAGAAAGGCATTTCTTTAATTTCCTAATTCATTCCTCAGCACATCTATAAAGCGCTTTTGCGCTATAAATCTTAAAATGCATGGCACTTTTATGCCCTTTCCATCTCCACGATTCACAGGATTGCCTGTTATCTTCACGACGCATCGATTGTTTTGGTTGGCGCGTAAGAAATCGTCTGTTTTTCGGATGAAGTGTTCAAGAAATTAAGAAACCCTTAAGAAACTTTCAGGGCTAAATCGGGTCACTTTGAGACTCAAGGGCTAAAGAAGTTTCTTATTAAAAAAAATACGTGTATGCGTTATTAGGTTGACACCTAATCAGTGAGATTATTATAAAACACTAGATATTAAAATTTGTATAGATAGTTTCATTACCTTACTTTAATATTATAGATTCATAATCCTTTATATATTAAAACTTGCAAATATACATAAATGCAAAGAAATTTCTTTAACTCGTTCGACACAGGATAACATGTGAAATAACATGTGATGTTGTTTAGGGCTGAAATTTTAAGTTAGAGATAGAAATTCTTTATTTTAAAAATTGTCATTTTTTTAACGAACTTAGAGTTTACAATTTTACTGGATTTTACACATTAAAAACTTTAATTTTCCTATGAATCAAGACAGTAAATTGTGAACATTTTTTTCTAGAGAGCCTTTAGAACTGGAATTTTGGTATATCTATAAGTAAAAAGATAATCTTCTAAGTTTTTGATAAGCATTTGATTTGGAAAATATTTTTAAAACAGTTCTCGACTCCTTTTATTTTTCTTGAATGAAATAATGATATCGTAAATACTAAGACTACTACTACTACTACTACTAATAATAATCTTTATTCATTTTACCTATATCCAAACTTAAGTGGTGCGAATGTATATGAGCAAATAAAATAAAAATAAATTTAATACAAACACTATTTAGATCTTAAAAATTAAATTAACCAATTAGAAAAACGACTTTTAAAACCGTTCTGTGTTCATCGCAGGCTTAATTAGCTATTCTTCATGACTAAAATTATTGACGAATTCTTCTTGGCAGTACGTGGTTTCTTGAAAACTCCAGTAAATTAATACTACATTATCTTAATTTACTGGCAAATATTTTTATTTTATTTTTCTGATAAATTGCTAAATTGCTGATGTATTTTATGATCATCGCTTTTCTTATTTCCATATTGGCTCATTTCATGATTACAATTGTTGACTTGGTTTTCAATATTTTGTCCGCACAGTCGATGAATCATTAATCATACATGTAATTGCATGTTAATGATAATTTGATTTTTCACGCTTGAAGTCAAAAGTTCGGCGGGATCGAAACCAAGCAACACTCCTGCAACTGTTATGCGACTTTTTCATCTGAGCCACAAATGACCACGATATATTGGATGTACAGCCGATTCAAAGTTGATGTTAACTTATTTATCAAGCAATCTTCTCGTAAAACAACTCGAACATTGACTCAAACTGAACATGACGCATCTTCACTCTTTTTTTATGAGAATAAACTTAAAAAGAATCTTGAGGCTGAAATTGGTCAAATTTTAAGAATATTTTAAGAATAATGCTTAGGCTCACATCCGATTTTCTTAAGAATATAATTTTGAATGTTTTTTTTAAAAAAATCACTGATTTCATGTATTGCAATTGGTCTCTAATCCCAAATGGCAAAGGCATATAAAATCTATTATCTTTGAAGCTCTTCGATACCAAAATCATTTTAAAAAAGGAAATTCCGTGTCACCGATATTCCCAAAACTAAGAATATTCATAAGAATGTTCTCATCCTCCTAAAATCCGCCAAAAAATAAAAATATCCAGCATTGGTCCGAAAAACAATATTCTTATAAAAAAGGTGCATTGATTCAAAGGGGAATAGTAAAAAAATGTTTTACCTCCTACAAAGCTAAACGTTATTTTCAGTTTGTTAAAAAAATAAATTCTAACTAATTAAATTGTTAACTATAAAACAATACATTAACTTTGTTTTTGTTTCTTAACTGAATAGAATTATCTCTATCCAAAAAAAAACAAGTTAACGAGACAGAAATGTGTTAATTTTAGAATGTGCAGACGATAATCGACCTTATTTAAGCTTTTTTTTTTATCAGGAAAGTTATATTAACTGCATGCAAACTACAGTATTGCTGTAGGAGTGTTTTACCAAGTATGAAATATTTCAGTTGTTAAGAGGAAATCTTCTAAGAACCACGTACTGCTTATTTAATTTCTTTTGTAAATCAATACTATTTTAGATTGAAACGACAATCTATTTCGACTGTCGTACGGATGGAACTTTACATATTTGAGGTGGGAGGGGAGGAAGGAAGGAAGGGAAATTCGGCAAATACCAAAAAAAATGGAGCACAGCTTTTAAGGCTAAAAAAAAATTACTATTGGATGACAGAAAAAAAAATGTATATTTTTTTTCAATTAC
>JAPEIX020051940.1:10000-11443 GCA_026122405.2 Zoanthus sansibaricus | reverse complement strand
AAAGTTGAAAAGTTTTGTCTTAGGGTTGTTTTTAATAAAACAATTATTCCACTCGCGCTTGTTGGATATGAGATGATCATAGCCAACTCGACGCTACGCGCCTCGTTGGCTATCTACCATCTCATATCCAACGCGCGCTTGTGGAATAATTGTTAATTAGTATATTAAGCTACGGTAATACGAGCAACAAAAACGTCCAGCTTGTCTTGCAACATTGCTGCAAAATTAGTTGAAAAGCGATGCTGCGCGTTTTACATCCCACACACAACTTGTCTCGCAACAAAAAAAATGTGCTGCAAGTTGCTGCAGCGTGTTGCAGAAAGTAGAGGTCCGTTCTACTTTCCGCAACAAAATCTCCAAAATGCTGCCCGTTTTACCACTCAAAGGCAACTTGTTTTGCTGGTACTGTTGATTGGTCAAGAGTGGTGATACGTCATACGTGGCTTTTCAAGGTCACTCAAGGTACCAAAACAAACAAAATGGCGGAAGGAGAGGAGTCGGAAATCTTAGTTACTTCGGTGACTCTGGAAACAAACTTTTCCGACGAAAAGAAATAAAAGCGATGCTGCGCGTTTTACATCAAACACACAACTTGTCTCGCAACAAAAAAAAATGTGTTGCGAGATTCGCGGCGTCTTCGGTTGGCTGGCTCGTTGACAAGAAAGGGAAAATTGTTTTTTTTTTGTTTGGTATATACTAAAACAATTATTCACCTCATTGTCAGTGAAAATAGTGGATATTTATCTCGCTGCTTCGAGGTTCGTAAATATCCACCACTATTCACTCCACTTCGGTAAATAATTGTAAATGTTACGCGCTCAATTAATCTTGATTGCTTTTCGCCTACTCTAGATCTACTCATATATGCACGGCTTTGAGATTCGCGGCGTCTTCGGTTGGCTGGCTCGTTGACAAGAAAGGGAAAATTGTTTTTTATCGACCTATTTTTTCGGCAACTGCTGATATACTCAAAGTTAATTCGATAAAAAATGGTTCTATGTATATAAAGATTTAAGATTTTGTTAACTTTCATCAGCATTTTATCATTTCTGTTTTTAACCGTTTTGAGGAAGATTAATTTAAATTTTGTCAGGCGATGTATACGTAAGTTTAGGAAATGTTTTTCAAGGAAATAAATCTTAAAAACTTAACAACTGCAAATGAATGAAGTCTTTTATGCAACATTAAAACTCCTTGTGGCTGAGTTGATAGAATTACTGGATTTAGTTTTTAGTGAACAAAAGATTATGAATGAACAACATGTATTATATAGTTAAAATTTACAATTTAAGAACTTAACTTAATGCTTTAATTTTGATCTATAGTTATTCTTACAGTTATAGCGGGCCAATATAGTTTATTGGAGTTCAACTGTTACGTGTTACCTTTTAAAAACGTCATTTGCTATTATAATTTTATTATTTTTATTATTATTATTATCAT
>JAPEIX020051940.1:0-7500 GCA_026122405.2 Zoanthus sansibaricus | reverse complement strand
AGGAACCATGACATTATCAACAAACATATAATACAAAAAGGCAATCAGGTAAATGAACCCAAATCCCGAATGATAAGTTTCATTAATAAAGCCAATTTTTAGCACGTTAGACCATCTTTAACTAATTAACTTACAATTAGCTATTACTCAGACTGACGCTAAAATACACACCAAAGCCTAGATATATTTAACTAACTAATTAACATACTAGCTAACCGACTAACTAACTAACTACTTAACAAACCAAATAAATAAGTAAGTAAATAAACAAATGAATAAATAAATATATAATTATCTGTCTATTTGTCTATTTATTTGTCTATCTATCTGTCTGTCTGCCTTTTTTGTCTACGAAAGCTAAATCCTTTACGAGCCTAGTGGCCTATGGAGCCATGTTAAGCGGATGAGAGTCTTTGACTCCCCATGGACGGGACACTAATCCATCGCAGGTTAGCTCCCAGCAAACGCTGGTACTCATTTACCTACCCTGGAAGGACGGAAAGCTGAGTTGGCTTTGGACGAAAAGACGGTCACACAAATATTCGAATCTCGGCAATCTGCCGGGATCGAACTGGGGACCTTGTGGTTGGAAAGCAGAGATCTTACCAACTGCGCCAACCACGTCCGCCCTACAAATTTGACATAAATATTTTGTCTACGAACTTTGATATAAATATTTAAACAAAAAAACGGCACTAATGTGTAGATGTGTTTTATGTCTATTGTTTAGGTTTTCTTCAACTCCGATCACTGGGCAGTAGCTAGAACTGACGTCATGCCAAATATGTATGTTGCTGCTGACGGACTGCAGGCTCGTACTATAGTTAGCACAACTGGAGAGGGGCTGAAGTTTGTTGGACCGTTTGATTCTCCTAAAAAATGGAAGCGCATGAATGGCGATAAGTTTGATCCTTATACTCCACTCAAACGTTACAAAATCAACAACATAGCCGACTTGCGCACTGCGCCCAAGATTGTTCTTCCAACACCTATGGAAATAACCAATGTTGATAAAACAAAACAGGTGTGGGAAAACTAATGCGCCTGACATAGTTTTTATTCAAAGTAACTGGACGTAAAGTTTAGATTTATAGGCAGCTAGCGTAATGTACTTACTAGATACTGCCGTCCTTAAACAGATCTGATATTTTTAATCGGACTTAAGAACCGAGAACAACAGTAAATTAAGCATCAAACTCAACAGAATTAACAGAGCAACATTAAGAAAGAGCACGAACAACAGAGCAGTTTCAACATCAAAAATCAATGCAAACAGGAGGATCATACACGCTGAGAATACTTCCCTACTCACAACGATATGTACGGTTCGGGGATCTTTTAAGTTCCTCGATGTAGGTTCGAGAGAATGGGCCTACGGCTTAATGTTCTTATCCGGGAACTGAAGTTCCGAAGCTCTGACCATTTGTAGATGTAAAATGAAAGAAGATATATTCACCTCAATTTTATTTTACAAACCCTGATTAGTGTAGGTCCGGCAAAAAATCAGACTCCAGCCACCCGCATGGTAGACGGACACCCTATAAGGCTAAGGCTAAAAAATTTTAGTATAAACCTACTAACGGTCTAACACGCATCCTGCATTTTGATTGGCTGCTCTACTAGAGGTCTATTTGTGATAGCCTAAAAGTAGAGAAAAGATGGCGGATCAAAATAGTAATAAACCTTGTATTGCTAGAATATCAGAGGATTTCATCGATAATTTAATTTGTGCATCCTTTTTTGACCGATTATTAGGTTTATACTAAAACAATTAGACCTCTCGGCCTCATAGACTACGAGTTTGAATAGTCCATTCTGCCTACGGCCTAATGGACTATTAACTCGTAGTCCATTCGTCCTCGAGGTCTAATTATTAAGTATAATTGAACAATAGTTAGTAATCTGATGTAGTTATATCTTAGTCAGGCTCAAATCTCTGGTCAGTACTAAAACGAAAGCTTTTACACTCGGAGAAAAACTCTAAGGCATAAAAGATCTAGAAGTACACGAAGAATAATTTGTAGAGTTTCTATATCCAGCAAACAATAAATTAGACAAGATACATTTTAAAGTAATTTATCTGTTCTACTAATCAAAAAATGTAAAAATTTGTTCAACTTTAAATACACTACAAGAAACATCAGTTCCCAAAACGTTTGAGCTGTTGCTTGATTTTCCTTAGGTTAACCTCGGAACAGGAGAATGGCGAGTGGTTGCAACAGGATCCCTAACTTCGGAAGCTCTTTTTCTTGCAGGTAAAATCCAAAAAAGTAAATATCATAATTAGACCGCTTTGGAATTTCTAATCAGGTTGAACAAAGACTGAAAATGATGTAAAAACGGAACATTAGACTGTATTTCCAGGACAAAACTTTTTTAATAAGCAGATGTGAGCGCTAGTTTAACTAGCGCTGAGGTGAGCTGAATTTATAGCTAGTGTATGTAGCATCCCAGTTGTGGGTTTTTTGTATGCATGTATAATATGTCTTTACCCTTCCAATGGTGATAGCAAAAAAAAATATTAATTACGATTTTTTTTCATAGTGTAATTTGGAAAAGTTAGGTAAATTCTATTCCGGATGCTCCTTTCACCAAGCGATGGGAAGCTGATAATATACTATTTTCCGACTAGATTAGCTATAGGCAGCCGATTAGATTAGCTTTTCATATATTATAGTTATTTCGGGTGTCCAACCACTATAGTTAAGTTTATATTTATGTTTCAAATGAGTCACTGTATTCAAAGGTTGTGGACATAAATATTGTTGCTGCTGTTGTTGTTGTTACGGTCAAAGATGTCAAAAGCAGAACTAAGTGATTTGAGTCTGAATCAGTTTCTATATACTTGTTTAATTTCCGTAACTACAACACACCTCGCTACCATATTTTACAAGAAAATGGAACAGATATATAAAACTGGACCGGTCTTTCAATACCAATTTCTGCTTTTGACATCACGGACCAGAAAACAATGTTTTAGTTACCAGCCTCCCATCGCTCGGTCACAGCTGGCGGAAACAAAAAGTGATTTTTTAAAACTTTAAACGCAAATTACACCATGAAAAAACAACGTAATCGAATTGGTTTTTTGGCCATTACCATTAAAAGCATATGGACATTTTATAGATACAAAAAAAACCACAACTGATTTATACACTTTAATACCTAAGGAGCACTATCTCTACGGCTATTAGATAATATGTTTTAAGTAACCTAATGTTCATAGAAAAATCGACAACTTCCCAATCATTGGAGGGAGCTTAAATTGCATTTCTGTGTTATTTCAGAAACTGTTATACAAATTGTATTTCTGTTATTTCAGAAAAATTACCCGTCACCTTTGACAAAGATGGGGCAGCGGGCTCTCGCACCATTCAGTTAAGTACTGGTGACGTAATCATTGGTGGAAAATTGTCCAACTGTGTGGAGGCGTACAGTCTGGATGTGGACGTCAACAATGAAAAGATAAAAATTGTGGGAAACACTTCTGCAGCCGTTTTCTACGGAATACAGAGCCTTCTTAGTTTAAATAACGAAGGACGTATTCATCAGGTGTCTATACACGACATGCCAAGGTGAGTGGGTAAGATGAGCAACGTAACAAAATTATGAAACAGTTTGGGTTTCTGTTTGTGCTACATTACCACAAGGATGTTAACCACGCGGAAGACAACAATTTCCTAAAATAGAGACATGAGGACATGGAACTAGTTAGTTATAAATCAAAAAGGCCTGAGCAATGTTTTTCTACTTTTCTACTTTTCTACATTTTACACAATAAACCCGAAACTTTCTTAAAACATTCCTAATGTAAAAAGTGTAGCAAGTATTTATAAAAGACACAGCAAAAAAGCACTGATAATTAATTATAAATGAAAGTCTTCCTTTTTTGCTTTCATATAAACAATAAAGGAAATAGTGAACAGTGCAAATTAGATGAAATATTTGTAGTAATCATCAAAATGTAACACGGAAAACGCACAGCTGGTATCCAGGATTTCAAAAATAAGCTCACAAGAGTGAAGAGACGGACAAAGTTTATAAAAAAACATTTCAAAATCATTGGCCCTTCAAACTATTCCAAAATATAATTTAATGTAGTGTATAGTATAGGATTTATTACACTTACTTCTCTACTTTGTTTTAATCATCTATGAAAAGTAATAATACACTTTGAGTGTATTGTTGCATTTCGTAGAGTTAAGTGAAACTTCCAGGAGATTAACCAGAAATTGTTATTTTTGCTTGGGTTTTCATTTTTGTACAAATAGAATTAGTAAGACCAATTATTCTATTACAACAACTGCAATCTGCTTGTCTGAAAAATTTTGTCATTGTCTATATCGATTTACTAACTTCAAACTATATAAAGGAATAGGCAAATTCTGCGTTCTTATTGGCTACAATTTCCATTCTCTTTCGTTAGCAAATAACACGATTTCGTCTTTTTGTTTGTATTTCAATGAAAATTTATTTTATGAAGGGTGAATTATTCAACAATGACACGAGCGTGCGTCAATGTTGAACAATTTACCTTTCACATTTATTACCGAGCTCAAAATTCACCATCTTTATTTCACTTAAAAATTATTTTTCTGTTCCTTCTGTTTAGATAGTTTTGTGATATTAAAACAGTAAAGCGTCAGGGTATCGTTAACTCCAATTTGACACCTATTGTCGCCCATTTGTTTCTTGATAAATGATGCAGCCAAGAATTAAAGAGTACGATAAGACTCGTCAACTACGTTAACTCAAACTGCAGACTAATTATCAATTATATGGTATATAATATTCGTGCTAAGTGTCCAACGCACGTACTTAACTTATTTGTATATACCTTACTTTCACTCAGCAAAACGAGTGCTATAATTGGTCGATTCTTGGTCGCGTGCCACTGATCAAATTCAAATGTATCCTGACCGAAAAACGATTGCGCAGCTGTCGCCCTCTGTTGTTCTTGTGTTTTTTTGTTCTATGATTGCCTAAGGAAAAGTCAAAGTATATAACAAAGCACCTAATGTATGGTCCCTCGGGAAACTAGTTATATTAGTTTTGTTTTCCCTCGAGTACTAATGATTAATCTCCTTTACTACGTCTCGGGAAACATCAGGACTCTCGGGAAAACAAAACTGTTTCCCTCGGGATCATGCATTTGTATAATGCCTTTGACCTTTGGAACAATTTCAAGCATTCACATAATGCCAAGGAGAACACAGAAGACAATTTCGCCTAGCAGTAGGTTCTCCTAAAGTAACCAAGATACCTTATTACAGTACGTACGTTAAAATTCTTTTGTTAGCCTTCAATCCTTTTTTTTGTTTTAATTTCAAGGTATGACTATAGAGGAATGGAAATTGACGTGGGCAGAAATTTTATGAAGAAGGAAGAAATTTTACGGTTACTGGATGCAATGGCGATGTACAAGCTGAACAAGTTTCACTTTCATCTGACAGACGACGAAGGATGGCGTCTGGAGATACCAGGACTTCCGGAACTGACAGAGGTATAACGAGAAAATTCGACCTTGGAAAACAATAATTGTGCCGAAAAAATGTCGTGTTTTGACATAAAACATTATATAGAAATATTAAAGAGGAAATATAACATAGAGTCAACAAATACCTTATTGACACAGCAAGAAAGGATGAGGAAGGAGAGTGAATCTCCCATATAGGTCTTATTTCTAGGGTTATCCTTCTCAAGTTATTTTTAGACATGGTACCAAGTTCTACCATGATCTTACTCGTGCGTTGCGTGGAAGTTTCACAAAATATAAAACAAAGTCCTTTTACAAGTTTTGTCAATCAACTCAACTATTCCTCCACGTCAATTGCAGAGAGGAAGATCTGGGTACCATTTCTAAAAATAACTTGTGAGGGAATACCCTAAAAGTAAGACCTATATGGGGGATTTACTCTCTTACACCATTCTCTCTTGATTGAATGGATGCTCTCTTTTTATTTTCAATTTGAGTGTTAACTCTTGTAAGCTTTTGCCATTTTGTTGTAGCAGAAGAAAGAGAAAATGTAATCGTCCATTAACGTACAATAGCAAGTTGTGACAGTAATGATACAATTAGATGGAATGGTTATAACGTTAATGTATGAGTGAATGCAATTGTAAAGATAATAACAAAAATGGTGAATGAATGATTATGAAAATATTACCATAAATTAAATAACGGAATAATGAAAACTGTTTCGCTGACGATTCCAAATTCCATGGCGATGGAAAGGGCAATATCAATCGTAATGGTAAAGGCGATGATTATAGTAACGCCAATATGAATGGTGATGGTAAAGGTGATGACAATGGTAACAACAATATCAATCGTAATGGTAAAGGCGATGATAATGGTAACGTCAATATGAATGGTGATGGTAAAGGTGATGACAATGGTAACAACAATATCAATCTTAATGGTAAAGACGATGATAATGGTAACGCCAATATGAATGGTGATGGTAAAGGCGATGATAATGGTAACAACAATAGACATGTAATGGAAACGGTGATGATACCATTCGTTCATTTTGTGACCACCCCGTGTATGTATTTGTAAACAAAACACTCTACATCAGTCTCTAACCCTTAATTAAAGTGCGTAGGTAAAAAGGTTTGATAAACTTTATAAGTTAAATCAATTAAATCATCCCCGGCCGTAAGTAGAGTACAAGTTTAACCTTTAGCCCTTTGTCAGAGTAACAGTTGAAAGCAGGAAAAAATCTCTGCCCCCATTCGAGCTTTCGTTTTTAGTAGTCAGGAAGTACGAGAAATACCGCTCGGCCTTTTTGACTCATCACATGATGAATGACCAGATAAAATATGGTGTAAAACTAAAGCTTGAATGAAGAAAGAGCGATATCAGTCATAATTATGAATTTTCACTAGGTTGGCTCTCGACGCTGTTTTGATATCAAAGAAGAAAAATGCCTTGCATCACAGCTGGGTTCTGGGCCAGGTAGTGGGAATGCGGGCACAGGATTCTACACTGTTAGCGAATACCAAGAAATACTACGGTAAGCAAGTAAAAGGGAAAATGCAGATTTTCCTCACTCCAACTTTCAATAAATTAGCCTTCCAACATTGAATTTTTTGATTTTATAACTGAACTAAATTTGTTATATTTTTATCTTTAAACTATTAACTCACTGTAATTTTGTATTAGCGCGGCCCAGCTTTAGCGGCTGCGCAATTGTTTCATTGCATAGTTTTACCTGCTGTGGATTCCAAGAATGCCATGCACTACGCATGTCGAAACGAGAAAATTAGACGTACAGCTCCGTGGTAGTAGCAGCAGTAGTAGTAATACTATAGTAGTAGTAGTAATAGCAGTAGTAGTAGTAGTAGTAGTAGCAATAGTAGTAGTAGTAGTAGTAGTAGTAGTAGTAGTAGTAGCGATAGTAGTAGTAGTAGTAGCAGCAGTAGTAGTAGTAGTAGCAGTAGTAGTAGTAGTAGTAGTAGTAGTAGTAGTAGTAGTAGTAGTAGTAGTAGTAGTAG
>JAPEIX020051918.1:0-11445 GCA_026122405.2 Zoanthus sansibaricus | reverse complement strand
AAGTTAAGTTACAGTATGAGTTTGATTATAAGACTTTTAACCCACGGCAGAACACAACAAAAGTTGTTAACTTACCTTAACAAAAGCTGTTCCGTTTGGATACAATCCTCCGACTAGAAAATCAAAACCGCTGACCGAAATATTTTTACTGGTGGAGAGACCAACTCCAGCCCAACCGGTGGAGTTCCTGACCACAATCTTGTAGTGCACTTGGTCCGTGGATGGGTCGTAAAACCAAAGAACGATGTAACTACCATCAAAGAAACTCATTTGCTGGTAGTACTGTATTTGAACTAGGAGAAAAGATTTTATTCTATAAATTGCAATTCAAAACCTAAAATAATTTTATCTTCTTTTTTTCAAAAAGACCTTGTACATGTATACTCTGTCTTATTTTTTAAAGCCAATAATATTTTAATATGATCGTCATGACACGGATTTACCCATGAGGTACAAAAACTCTTAAAAAACGAGGTCACTAGTTTTTACCGAATATACTTGTAGCCATTTGTCTTATACCAGCAACAACAGACTACTAACTATAATAAACAGTTACTAGAGTATAAAAGGAAGCCCGCAACACTGCTGGATGCTAATCGAAACTGGTACTTGTGGTAGTGATCTGTTTCCCAGGTAGTATCACATCTTTGCTTACGCAAGTGATACACACATCTGGTAAAATACATTTCGATTCGGCTTCTGATTGGTTGCTCAAAAGCTTGGTTTTAACTTTAAATCAGGTTAATTTAGGTTTTTATTTCTTTCTTTATCCTTTTTTTTCCCATGACTTTTAAATCCGCCGCCATTTTCGCTCTTAAAATTCCACACATGAAATCCGGCATGCTTTGAAAATGGTTTTACCAGATGTCTTTCTAAAGATATACCTTCGAGGACATCTGGGAATGAGATAAGGTCAGTAGCTTTAAAGACATTTATATAAAGGAAAACGTGTTAACATGTTCACAAATCTTTAAAAAAAAAATTCTGCTTGAACTGAACAATAAACTCAAACTTTGCGTATATATCAAACACTGACAAGAAGCAAGCAGATGAAATCTTGAATTACATAAACTTCGTTTCAACGACACGCTTTCCATTAGTTTCTATTTTAGTTACTATTTAAATCTTATGGTTTTTACTTGGCGATGTATTTTCAATGTTAGGCCTTGGGTTGCTCCTGACGCTGATAGCCGCATCGGTACTTTGCTATAATGCCAGCGTGGAGTATGATGTTGTTAGCTTGCCGAAGAATGAAACAAGGAAGCGAGGCTTCGAGTCCAGTTTAGGTCAACAAACCGATTTCTTCGGAAAAGTATGTTGAGAAGCAAAATCGAAACACTGTGTATATTCTATAATTTGTTTGGTGTATTGTCAATTAGCTGTACTTACTATATAAATTTTCAAAAAAGGACTAAAGTTCGGGACGTCAATATAATATAATCCTCGGCAAAGTTTGTGAAGGTTCAAATTGCGTTTTCGGATTTCCACTGATCTGCTCTGAAATTCTTCGAAATGTTCGCCTCGGTTTTCACTGGCTATGAAGGCACAGAGAACATGTTTTATTTCTTAATTAAATGTAATTAATATTATATACAAACATTGCATTTTTCAACAGTATTTTAGAACTTCAACAATTCTTCTTAGAAACGTAACCTCATGTTTAGAAAAGTTTTATCATCATGACAAAATTTCCCAGTTCTAAATATAAATTATATTATTTACTGTTTAGTCATCCATTGAAGTTGTATGGTTATGAAATAAGCTTACTATGGATAAAATGTGCTTACTGGGCTTATTATGCACCTTCAGCATTAACTTGCAAATAACCGTGATACATTAAAACGTATAATATCTATTGATACAAGAAAAAAAACGTTTACCTTCTCCAATCCATAAAGAAAGATTAAATGAAAAAGAAGTGAAGGTTTAAAAATTTACCGGGTTCTGTTTTAATCGTGATGGGTGTGCTTAATGGGCCTTCACCAAAGGAGTTATTAGTTGTCATCCAGATACGGTACACCACATTCTCCTCAATTCCTGTTATAGTCACAATCCTAGTGGAGCGACTGATGTTCATCTTTAAAATGTTTGTACTGCTAGGTAATCCACCAATAGGCTGATAATAAATCGTGTATCCAGTCACAATGCCAATTGCCATTCCATTAGAGACTCCGTCAAAAGTTACAGTAACTGCATTGGCACTCACAGCAACAATCTTTATATTTTTAGGGGGGTTAACTAAAAGTAAGAAAATGGGTGGGATGAACATGTAAAAATAATTATCAGCAACTTATTATGCAAAAAACTATGACTACATTAAATTACAATATAAAAATCTGAAGACCTTGTTGAAGGTGTTGTGCCGGAAACCCTGTGAAGAACAATATTTTTCATCCTTGTACACTCATAGACCGCAGCATATTTCACTTAAATCATTGTTACCAGAGAAAGATAGGTCATTGTGAAAATGCAAGGTATAAAGGTTATCTTTTTTAAAATCTAAAAATGTTATGGAAGCACACCTTGGAAGAAAGACTTGGCATAGAATCGGTATCTTGTGTCCGGCTTCAGACCAGAGAACACTACATTAAAGGGCGCGTTGTTGGAGCCCGCAGGGATATACTTGCAGTTTTGGGCAGTACTGCCAAATTCTTGGGCACAGACCTTGTATCTCACCGCTCCTGGAATAGGATCCCAGATCACAATAGTAGTGGTTTGACTCTGACGTGTGAATGTCAGGTTAGGAATAATTTCTGAGTGAAAAAAATAAAAAGAAAATTTAATTGATCAATATTTATCAGTGGTATGAGTATATCAACGCATCGGTAATATTACAGCTGTACACAATTTGGTGATCGGCTCTCAGTGCGAGTTTCATTACCGCGAACATCTGAAATGAAAGAGTGATGCATGAACTTGATATCTATTGAGCGCTTTTTTATTTAAATAAATCTTTTTCTATATATTCTATTTCCTCTAAACTCTGAACGATCAACCTATTTATCCAACTGCAGCGAAGGCATTACCAGTGTCTTGTACAGCTCAGTTGATAAACCGAGTGTAAGATCGAGACTTTACGTAACTCTCGTAAAAATATCTTGTAAGGAATGAAGAAATTTAAAACGATCAAGGGCTTAAATCATACTAGGAAAATGAAAGGCGCATGACCATTCGTTTAAACTTGTTAATACACAATTGATTTCCAAGTGTCTTTCATGAGAAATTCCAAGAAAACAAGTATTAACTAACAGAAACCATGTCGGTACTTACTCTGAAATATAGCCTCAACTGAAAATCTGTAACTCGCTCCAGGCTTGAGTACTGTGATACGCTGATTAATTCGCTTAGAGCCTGGAGTCGACTGTGTTTTAACACAGAATTTCCTAAAAACTCCAACTTCTTGAGTACAAACAAGGTATTTCAATGCACCTGGAACAGTATCCCAAGACAGAATGACAACTGTGACACTCACAGCAGTTTTAGCGATGTTTTGTGGAACACCTTAAAAAGAAAAAGATGATTCAGCATTTCTTTCAAAAATAACCGTTTTTCTCTTTCTTTAATTTAAGTTAGTTTTACTTCAATACATTTTCACGTTTTTCACATTATCTTTTAGTTCTGTTCGCTATGAAAGTAATTTACATCTCTGTCTAATTGATTATAAAAACTTTTCGAAGCTCTTCCCCTTTGATGGTTTGTTTAGTTTTTGTTCTTTTGACTATCTATTGAAAGGTTCGAACAGTGGGCTTTATCTTTTAAACTTTGCACCTGTAGATTACTTGCAAGTCAGAAGTATTTACAGTTTTTGAAAATTCTAAATGAAATGTTTGTTTCAATAATAAATACATCTTCTAAAGATAAATTTGATTTCTCAAGCTATTTTATAACTCAACATTTTTTGTAAAACCACTATTCCTACTTTAAAGCTCATGTATTTTCAATGGTTTCCATTACGTTTTATCTTTTTGATGCGATTAAAAGTTCTTTTCCATTCTAAAGGTATTTCTTAAGTACTTGTCTACTGATTCATTTCGCTAGGTGAGGTCATGACCTTCCAAAATGCCTTCACTGTTGAGATAGTTTAGAAAGGACAGTGTACTTTTATATTTGACTAATACCAATCATTTTCAATTCTCCTTGCTCATTAATTAATCATTCAAAGTAGTCGTTTAAAGTATAAGAAAATTTAATTTAGTATATTACGATTTTTTTTTAAATTAATTATCAATTAACAAATATTAAACATGAAAAAATATCAATATTAAATAATTAAAGACAAGGAGCACCCGGAAAAAATCCGAGCCCCAGATGGGATCTGAACCCACGACCCTCCGTGATCTAGTCGGATGATCTAACCATTGAGCTACTGGAGACTTTATGGAGAGCAAGGGTCGAGCTTTGGGTCTCAACTGGAACCGCATCGCGCGGTTACACACAGTCAACCAACGAGTGACGCACATGAACTCACTATAAGCACCACGCTGTCACATTAATGCATATCTCAGATGCGGCCACCAACCTCCAGCATGAAACAATATTAATATCATGAAATAAAGAAAAGGAGAACTCGGAAAAATCCGAGCCCCAGATGGGATTAATTATCAGATAAGATGAGAAATTAGAAATAAAAAACAACAAATTATTTTATAAAGTGTTTTTTTAGTCTATATATGTCAGCGAGGAACCAAACTGTGAACAGATTCTATATTGGAAATTGATTTGACTTTATTCTTGACTTTCAGACGTCCAGCTACCACGTGGACATGGGTTCGATTCTCGAACCTAGCCCGTGCTCTGAGATTGATACAAAAAAAATGTCATGTGGCGGCCTTCAAAATAACTCTGATTAGTAGTATAAATCATCAAAATTCGTGCACTGTTTTTCTGCCTACTCTTTGCTTACAAAAAATCTATCGGTATATCTTGTTTTGTGTAAATCCTACTGAAATCTCAAGCTATGTATCAAAGATTGATATACTTCAGGTCAATTAATAAAACCTTTAAATACCCGAGGCAATAATGTTAATTCTGTTCTGCGATTGGCTAGTTTGTGAACCAACTCCAGTAAAATCAAATTCCACAGCATAGGGATTAAAGCCAACGATAAGATATTCTTTGCCCTGAGAATAAAAAAAAAGATACAGAGGTTGTTAGTTTTGTTAGAACAAAACACTGAAATTTCTGTTATCTCTAAACGGTGACACTTAGTGCAAGGGAGGCGATAATCCTATGGTGAACACAGACCAATGGAGGCCTACTACTACCATATGAAGTAATAAGGTTTTGAAAAAAAAAGAATGGTCAGAACACCTTCATTACGAAACAAAATAATGGAATTAGTAATATATTTTAAAAAGTAGCTAAAGAAGGCCAAATAAATATGTCTCGAGAGACTAGTGACGAATTAATTCGGTTCTCATGACATAAGTTGCAAGTAGTTCCAACTAGACGGGGCAAGGTTTGTTTCTTCTTGTGAACTTATTTAAAAAGTGAGATATATGTGATAGCCAAAGCATTCTATCTTTCACTGAGTCCCTTTCTGTTTCAAGATCTCTTTGCTCTTTTCTCATAGAAGCGCTCTCTCTCGTTTAAAACTGAATATTTCGGATATTGAAAGCTTAAACTAACAATTGAGCCAAGCCGTGTTTTTTTTTCCTTTCATATGCACTTTAAGATTGGTGTAATGCCAGACGAATCATGCAACAACATAAAAATTGAAACAATAATAACTTAATTTGTGTTTTTACTTCGAGGTTGAATAAGCTACGCCAATCTGATTAGGCATCTAGAGTTTGCAATTGGTGACCTTCTCCCAACAGCAATAGCTTCACAGATTAATCTTCAATTATTTCGATTACGCGACGGAAGGCAAAGTTGGCGCAGTTGGTAAGATCTCTACCTTCCAACCACAAGGTCCCGGTTTTGATCCCCGGCTCTGTCGAGATTACAGATCCTTTGTTTGACTTTCTTCATAAGGTGGTGTGGTTGGTGCAGTTGGTAAGATCTCTGTTATCCACCAACAAGGTCCCCAGTTCGATCCCTGGCTCTTCTGAGATTATAAATCATTTGTTTGACTTTTTTCATAACGTGGTGTGGTTGGCGTAGTTGTTAAGAGCTCTGCCTTCTGTCCACGAGGTCCCCAGTTCCATCCCGGCAGTTTACCGTGTTTGGAATAATTTTTTGACCTTCTTTTCCGCCGAGACCAACTCAGCTGTCCACCTTTCCGAGTTAGGTAAATGAGTGACAACATCTGCTGGCAGCTAACCTGCGATGGATTAGTATCCCATCCAGGGTGAATCGAAGACTCATCTGCTTAACACTACAGAAACCGCAGATAACCGCCGGCTCCATGAACAACATGGCTCGTTAAAGAGACACAAAAGCCTCTGTTTAAAAAGGTGGCAACTTTGCTAGAAGACAAAACACTGTATGCAACAATTTTCATGCGATTTTGCTTTATCTTTATCCATAAGATCTGAAGGAGGAAATTCCTTTTACTAACCTTAATACTGATATCATTAATGCTATCATCAGTATCTCTCTTTCGAGAAACCTCCATCGTAATTACACCATTCACAGATGTGATTGATCGAATCACAACGTTCTGCCTGGAGTCTTGAACAGGTTGTAAACCATTTGATGAAAAGTAATCCTAGAATAAAAAGAAATTCCTTCAAATGCATTTACAAACACTCATTGCATTAAGTCAGATTGCTTGCGAAAGAAAACATCATTTTTCAGTGAAAAGTAAGGGAAGGCCTCGTCCAAATCTATTGTCAAGTGACGGTAGCGTCCCCTCAAATAGGATTCAATATGGAATGGATAATGAATCTGTAAGAAAAGAGGAACTATTCCACTTTGAATCTCGTTAGAACGGTACCTGCATTCCCTTCTTATTAAATTCGATCGATACATTAACTTAAAAACAATGTTTTCTTTTTCGACGCGCGCACAATTTCCATGCGATTGCTAAGTTAATGCAGTTAACTTGTTTTTAGTTCCCATGCTCTTTGCCAGTAGGCGAAGCGAGCACATTTATTTTTTCAAAATGCCCAAAATGTGAATGTTTGAGCTGTTATAACTCCAAAACTAAATCGATTGCATCACATTTAACAATAATTATTGTATTCAATGCGTTCACTGTAACTCCAGTTGGAGAAACCAGCCGCTGTTTACGTGACCGCATCAAAGATCACCTCTATGATATACCTAAAAGAGATCTCTCTAAACCTGTTTCTCGCCATTTAAATTCTTTTTATAACTCCATTTCTAAAACCTCATCAACGGGGGCCACGATTGGCAAAATTAAACTTTGGGCACTTTAAATCCCCAAGGGTTTAACTAACCCGAGTTCTGCCGCCTTCCTAAACCTTCGTAACATCTTTTTTTCTTTTCTTTCGTTTTGTATTTTTATGTACCTAATTTCATTCCGCTATCTATCTTTGCATCATTATATGACCAACTCTTTACATATCTCCTGCGCGTTCAGCAAGACAAAGGACTACAGTCCGAAATGCTAATTATCAGCTTCCCAACACAGCGTAAAACTTATAAAATTATCAAAATGTTCTCTCCTACAGTTTGCGTCGGTATTTACTTGGGTATTTTCCCTATACCTATTGCAATGGTTCTGGTTACCCGCTGACGAAAAACTGATTCTTTTAATCATTACCGAGTCGGATGTGCTATGAAGAGTGTCTTTAGTCCTATTTTTATCCTTTCATTTGCTTTTGTTTTTTTCATTTACCATTTCCATTCAGGACGCGACCATGAACCAAGATGGAGAAAACTTTTCAAATTTCAAAGTACTATAAAAAGTAGTATCATCTGACCAAGAACAAAAATATTTTCGCAAAAGCGCTTTAAATTGTATGATAAATAGTTTGAAACAAAAACAAAAAAAGGGTATAGTTGCACTTTAATATACAAATCAATTTAGTACATCACACAAAAATGTGAGGGCAGCAGTAGCTACACGCCCACAAAGCTGGCCTATTTTTATTTTTTTCATTCATTGTCCTTTTCTCTTTCCTTTGTATTCAAAACTAACAAAGTAATCGAAATATTCCGTAGTTAAATTTTTGATTGTATGTGTAGCATAGTTTTGAGACACTAATTGGTAAGGTGCCAGTCTATCGTACGGGAGGCTCGGGTTCGATTCTCGGCCGGACCAACACTCAGGGTCTTAAAATAATTGAGGAGAAAGTGCTGCCTTTGCTCTAACATCTGCAAACGGTTAGACTTTCGCGCGTTCTCAGATAAGAACGTTAAACCGTAGGTCCACTCTCTCGACACTCTATCGAGGGACTTAAGAGAACCCACACATTTGTCGAAAAGAGCAGGGTAGTCAAACATGTCTGTTTCTTAACCAGTTGATAAGTAAGTAAAGCTTTAGTTTCCAAATGTGATTTGCATCGACCTTATGCAGTTTTTTTGGGCTTTTTATTTTGTCAACTTTCAAGTTTTCCCGCCAAGCCTTGTTTTTGTTTTCATATTCATTTGATTTTAAAACTCGTGAGTAAATCTGGGCAAGCAAATTTAAATGCAAGAAAAAAGCCATTTTTAACATTGAAAAGTTTTATTCTTGATAATCCTAGGAAAATCAACAGATACACAACGTGCCACTAATTACTAAATAAACAGATATTTTGGTTATCGACAAACAAATTAAGACTGTGGTTATTGTAAGCCATTTGAACCTTGGACTGTTGCATGAAAATTCAGCTCCCAAACTGTTAATTTGAGCGCAGAAATACGTAGAAACTGAATTGTTTTGGTTTGGCCATAACTTTTTCATTTGTTATTGTTTTTATATTTTTCCAGTTGCACCAGTAGTAAAAGTAGGGTTTTGTCCACCTGTGATAACGACAAGCACCAGTTCGAGCTGTAGTAATTCTTGCCGATCAGATTCTGAATGTGAAGGTAACAAAAAGTGCTGCAATAATGGATGTGGTGGAAAAAGCTGTAGGACTCCACTTCTTACAGGTATTTTTCTCATTTAAACTGTAACTATTTTGCTTTGAAATTAATGATGAAAATGATGGCTATTGTTGTTGTCGTTGTTGTTATTGATTGTAATTGGAGATACAGTATTAGTACTAATAGTATTGATAGTGATAGTAATTGTAGTAACAATAGTAGGAGTAATAGTAGTAGTATTAGACTTAGTAGTAATAGTAATAGTAGTAGTAGTAGTAGTAGTAGTAGTAGTAGTAGTTATAGTAGTAATAGTAGTAGTAGTAGTAATAGTAGCAGTAGTAGTAGTAGTAGTAGTAGTAGTAGTAATAGTAGTAGTAGTAGTTATAGTAGTAGTAGTAGTAGTAGTAGCAATAACAAGCTTTATTGGTACGATATCAAACAGCTGTTACATATTGCCAAAGCATTACATTTTAGTAGTAGCAGTAGCAGTAGCAGTAGTAGTTTGAAGCCCAATTTACATATTATGTGACTGACATTTTGGCACATGTTTCAGGTTGTGCTAATGGAAAACCATATCTGTTGTGCTTACACTTGTGCCAATTCGCACGATGTCCTGCTTTCCCAGAGGCGTCTTGTACGGCAGACCCTTGTAACATGTGCAAGGTGGAATTTCACGACAAGCATCAAAACCCTGTAAACTGTTCTCAAGGTATTTTGCCCAGTTGCTAGCCTGTAATATGAAAAATGACAACGGATTCATTTTTTGCCGTCTCAGCCTCTATATGAAGTTAAATATTCCTAAATACTAATGTAGGTTTACACTATTTAGAACTGTGTGTATTGTTGGAGGTGTGACTTTTTCTCGCTAATATTTTTGAATATTTAACAACAAAACGAGGCTAATGTTATGAAATGGATTGTTCATCGTGGTAGCACTTAGATGTAGGTCGCGACGTTTTACTACTTACTGCTAGCCTTCTCCAGGCGAGGCTAACACTGCAAAAAGTAAATCTGTTGTCGTTGAAGTTGGCGGTATCTGAAATGCGAAAATGGTCCATTTCTTACATATCAGGAAATATCGAAAATACCATAATACCCTTTGTTTGTTTGGTGCGGAATTTTTCTTCGATTATTCGAATTATGAGTTCAATGATGACAAGAGTTTTCATCTTAAAGATAAATAGAATTGCGATATAGTTACATTAACAAAATTCCGTATTTATATCATTCCATAGGCCTGAAACTTTGTGCATTTTAAGGCTAAATGTTTGAATCCTGGAAAGGCTTTTGACAACATCTGATAACTGTCCTTGTTAAGAAGTTGTTAACAAGTTGTTGCTATTTCTGCCACTGATATTTTAATGTGTAATGCAGTTATGATACTCGTCGCATTTTTTTAATATAAATTTACATCCTTCTCGAGATTTACCTCTAACTTCAGAATGATGGTGTACTGACTTGGACTAGTTATATGCAAGTTACTATCAATAGAGGAAATTATAAGTGCACACCGATGTATACAGATATACAGAGATGCTAAAAGTGCTTGGGTAATGAGTAAAGACAATTGATGAAGATTAATGATTAATGAAGTTTACATTATTTCAATATAATTGTTGGTTTAGCGATGGTATGATCCATGATTCTACGCAAAGTGCTTTATTGACAAAACTAGTGCTCGCGTCATCTGTAGTCGTAAAATTGGTGGTATTCATAAGGTTCCAGTTCAGTGCTCATGGTGGTCAGTTACATAAAATAATCTCATTAGAATCTAGTTTGAATCTCATTATTTGACCTCAATTTGCCATTGTGTTACATTCTCGTGAGATTTAATGAAACCCACGAATACAAACAACCTTAACACAAGTTATCATGTAAATTGTTAAACTACGTAATAGAGAATTCGCAATGTTTGTGGGATGCAGATTAAATGATAAGAAGCAAATACGTACTATTAGCTAACCCGAAGCACTAAGGGCACTTCGATAGCGGGCATTACCCCTTTGAATTACTATGTAAAATAGGGAGCCTGAATGTTATAGCAGCAATGGGCATCTTTCCGGTGTAGTCGAGTCAGTAGAAAGCAAGGCCTTGACGCGCTAGCTGTCTCAAATAAGATGTTTTAAGCAGCTGTTTCAGCCATTGCCCACTTTAAGCCAATTTTTAATAATTTTTTTTTCTGCCATAAAAATTGACTTTAAAGGAAAAGCTAAATCCTTTACGAGCATAGTGGCCCATGGAGCCGGCACCTATCTCCGGTTTCCGCAGTCTTAAGTAGATAAGAGACTTCAACTCGCCCTTGGACGGGACACGAATCCATCGCAGGTTAGCTCCCAGCAAACTGATACTCATTTACATAACCCCAAAGGATGGAAAGCTGAGTTCGCTTAGGTGGAAAAGAAGGTCACACAAATATTCAAATCTTGGCAAACTGCTGGGATCGAACTGTGGACCTTGTGGTTGGAAAGCAGAGATCTTACCAACTGCACCAACCACGTCCGCCCGACTTAAAAAGAAAGAGTCATT
>JAPEIX020051843.1:0-11446 GCA_026122405.2 Zoanthus sansibaricus | reverse complement strand
TTCTTATTCAGTTTCCAAAAAGAAAGATAATTCTTTTACAATACCAACTATCAAAGTTAAGTTAATTCTATTTTTCTAAGAAATCCAAAAATGTCATTATAGGTAATTAAAGTTTTATTATGTTTTTAGTTCCATGTCCGCCAAGAAGGTCTTCTTCCGTTCCTAAAGAACATCTTCGGACCCCATGGAAGTTTGTTTCGCAAGAGGTCAATCTGGGACTTTTTCCGCCAAAAAAGGAGCGACAGCAGCAGTCGAGCCACAGAGGAACTCAAGAATATCAATCGCAAGGTCAGTAAAGTAAAGATTTCTCGAGTCTCCTAACACAAATGCTGAAGAAAACTGCTTATCAAAATGCAGTGCTGTAAACATTTGGGCACCAGATATGGAGAGTGGGCAAAGACCTTTTCTCTCCATCCCTTTATAGCCATCGCTTCTAATGATAAAGATAAGGTTGATATTCACATAGTTTTTCACATCCATTAACACATTTTAATTACCTATTCCAAGTACTACCAAAAAAAGCAATGTATATAGTAAGTTTAGTTTCAATAATTTTCCTTCATTAGTTATCTACACTGAAGAATGCAAGTAAGTTTAAAACAAGTCCAAAAGCACTTCTTAAGTGTTTTAGACGAAACGAATCTGTGATCCACCTAGCTTTTCAGCAAGAAAATGTTACCGTTTGATCCATATGTGGGAAAAAGTATAGAATCTTAATCCTATTTATTTTATTTATGACTAAATGCTTCAATGTTTTCTTTTTCGAATTTCCTTGCAGCTAAATTTCCGTCCTTATAAGGACAAGCCGCTCAGACTGTGTATATCATCGAAACTTTTTGGGAGCGAGATTGAGTATCTGGTTCTCAACCGGAGCCACCCCCTGCTAGGCTCTGCGCTTAGAAATGGAACGGTTCGACTTGATATAAACTGGTGGGAAAATAAACTCCGCCTGGGAATGAACTGGACAAAGAAAGCAGTTGATATTTTGTTTGAAGGCATGCATATGGTCCCCACATCAATCGGGCTACCGCTACAAATGAAGTTGTCAGTGGGGGGCGTCTTGGATGTGTTTATGAAACAACAGATTACAACGAACCCGGTATTTAGTGTGCTCTCATGGAATAATAAACCAACAAAGATTGAGGGTTTATCGTCTATGCGTGCAAGGTGAAAGAATTGTGGCACTTGTTTCAGGTTTATCTTGGAGCCTTTCATGAATTCATGCATTATGCTTCTTTTGGTCAGCTAAAACGTTGATTACTAACTTCTTCTGTTTCCAGGTTTGGAGTTTTTGCTGAAGGAGCCATACGTATGTTTTATCGAAAGTCCAGCTTTGGCGTCACATATCAACTCAACAACAGCATATTCATTCCTTTACAAGACGAGTTTAAACTTGACCTTGAGAAACAAAAATTTACAGAAATACTGCAGCTACCGAAGAAAAGGAAGACACTGATAAAGACGAGGTATACGAATAACAAGTTTTATTAAATTTTTAACCTCGAATATTGCGTTTCTAGCGTTTTGATTGGCTCGCTCATTCTTGGTTATCAGCTCATATACCGAATGACCATATATGGAAACTAACTGTGTAAGGTGTTGCCACGCTGAAAAATGTCAGAATATTTTTTTTTTTCATTTTCAAGTATCAAAGGGTTCGGAAAGCTTATGAAATTTAATAAAACATGCGCGCCTCGTTGACTATTTACCATCTCATATCCAACGTGCGCTCTTGGAATAATTGTTAAATACCGTAGTCCTGTTATCTAAGTTAGCATTAGTAATGATGACAATGGTAAAAAGAATAATGATAATAATTTAAATGATGATGACGATGGTGATAATGATGGTGATGATGATGGTGATGATGATGGTGGTGATGATGGTGATGATGTTGGTGATGATGGTGATGATGATGGTGATGATGGTGATGATGGTGATGATGATGGTGTGATGATGGTGGTGATGATGGTGATGATGTTGGTGATGATGGTGATGATGATGGTGATGACGATAGTGATGATGATGATGATGATGGTGATAATGATGATGATGGTGATGATGGTGGTGATGGTGATAATAATAAAAATAAAAAATGATAACGATAAAGACAACTATAACAACTATTACAAATACGATAACGATAACAATAACGATAACCATAGCGATAACGATAACGATAACCATGGTGATATTGATAACGATAACAATAACGATAACCATAGCGATAACGATAACCATGGTGATATTGATAACGACTAACAATAACGATAACAATGAGGATCAGAGAATGAGGATGGGTATGACGAAGGCGATTGCGATGATGATAATAATAACAAGAATAATAACTTGACGATGATAGTATTATCAATAACAACCATCTAAGTACCAGCGTCTACCATTAAAGAAAGTACTAGCAAACATACAAAGTACTAGCACAATTTACGAGTGTAATTTAGCCTACGGCTACTAATCTCATTTTCAATAAAGTTGTTATTATTTAAGTTATTATTATAACAATAATAATAACAATAACGTCAATATACCTATTTTATCCAATAACAATAACATTATAATAGTAATACTGCTAATCCTAATAATTTGCTAATTGCGCCAGAAGACTCTATCTATGTAGTAGTTAAAAATTAATGATTATGATGACAGCAAATTTCAACTGCGACTATGATCGTTGTTTGGCTACCTGAAGTTAAATGAGAATAATAAACTGAAAAAAATGTCCATCATTTGCTTTCTTATTATATAACAACATAAAGTGACGATAGTCCTCATTATATCAGTTTAAAACAGCGTATACTTTTCTTTCCTGTTTTTAACTAAATTTCCCAAACTTTTTTCAATTCTAGTTTTATGTATATTTGGGTTGCTTTTGAAGGAAACATGTTGTTTTCTATTGTTTAACAGGAGCGCAGCTTACATCGAAATCGCCACAGTTGGAAAAGGAATCGATAAAAGGTACGCTTCCTCATTTCAGCACGGCAGCTCTGAAGTCAAACGTGACAATAGCAACGTCGTAAATAATCTCACATCAGGCACTGATAACGGATCAAAATCAGATGGTCTTTCAAGTGATAGAGTCATAACTACCACCCATAGTTCTACTGAATATTCGTCAGGAATTTTTTTTCGCGTAGTCGGGTGGAACACAAGTTCTGTTGATGAACCAATAAAAACAATAGATGCATGGTCCAATCCAACTTCCGTGACTGGCTACGGCTTAAAATTTGAGTTCGAGAACAAAACTGCAAGTTCCATTGAGCAGGTAATATAAGACATCTATTAAAGAACATATCAAACTAACAAGGGCTCTGCCTTCTAATTAGAATGTCCACTGTTCAATCTTCAGCTGTGCTGAGATTCGAATATTTGTGCGACTTTTTTTCCCGCCTAAGCTAACTCCGCTTTCCATCCTTCCTGTGTAGGTAAATAAGTACCAGAGTCAACTAAAGAGCCAACCTACAATGGATTAGTGTCCCGTCCAGGGATATTTAAAGACTCTCATAAGCTTAACACTGCAGAAACCGGGTATAAGCGCCGGCTCCATGGGCCACTGGGCTCGTAAAGGATTTAGCTTTGCAAACAAACAAAGTACTAGCACAATTGTGCTGTCTGTTCCTGCAATTATCATTGCAGTAATATCTCACAAGCATTTCTCTTAACTGGTAATGAATGATTCTAGTTCTCTGACATTGTTGACATTTCAGAGAATCACTGGTACTGTTAGTAGTGTCGCTATTGTATTTTTTATCTATTTTATTTGCATGCTGTGTGAAAAATTGAAAAACTTTATTCTAGGTTTTTAACAATGAACATATACAAGGCTGAGTACGTCATGAAGAATTATGCAAAATGATTTGACTATGGATGTACCCTGAGCTACAAGCCAATCAAATAAAAGATTAAGCTTACCTATAAGGTTCTTTTAACTAATAACGGTCTTTAGCTGTGAGATTAATTGAGAAATATGTAGCTTCCAAAGAAAACTAACATATAAATACAACATTCTTTATTGCTTTCATCATCTTTCCTTCTTTGTGAACAGCTTTAATGATTACTGTCTGTAGAACGGATTACGTTCTATTCTCGTCCCCAGTACCCAACGTTTTTCTAAGCTGACGACGCCTTCGTCTTCATTTTCTCGTGCGAAGGAGCCTCAGCCCAAGAAAGATGTTGGGCTCTGGGGACCAGAATGAGCTATATATAAAGCGTTCTTGTCCTTTGATGAGAAAATTACCCCACAAAGAGAAACAAAAAGTTTAAAAGATATTAAAATGCAAATGAAATGCATCATAAACTTTTTGTAGCCTGTATTTCTCTCAATGGGAAAACTTTGTAATTTGTATAAGTACCCAGGCACCTCAAAAACTAGTTTTTCTTTTTGTTCGTCACCAGCTATATAAGGTAAACGTAACTTTTCTGGGCACCAGTCCTCCAGATTCTTATACTGCACGGTTCCAGTTCAAATCTCCTAAGCCCAAGCCTCCTGGCAGCTCTTCATCATCCGGGATTCAAGGCAATCTACCAAATCAGCAGCAAAGAACGTTGGGTTCGAAGCCTAGTGTAACGGTAGATATAGCAAATATCACAGTTGCTCACTCGAACAGTGAATGGAAACTGTGCTATATTCAGAAGTAGGTATCTTTGTATCCTTCGTCCCTTTGCAAAATGTATGCTGGCTATCAGAAACTCTAACTGTTGACGAAAGAACGTCCTATATCCAAGTTGCACATGCTTAGGAATAAGCTTAGATAGATGATTATGTAATTGCTTTTTCTAGGGGAGCAATCAGTTAGTTTCTTTTCCAGGAGATTTAAATCTGTCCTCTGATTAACAAACGTAAAACAGAAACAATCGCGAAATCAAAGAAGTTCTAAATATATTTTGTAAAATAATTCCTTGCAATCCTTTTTTAATATTCCCCAAAAAGTAATGTTAATTTTGTACATTATGACGTAGGCTGAATGTTGGTCAAAACAAGAGCATTCTAAACACTCGCTGGGGCAAGCAGTGCAAAGAGTATGAGTTAAACACAACGATCTGGATGACAGAAGAGAAAGGATATCCTGCTACTGATGTTATATTGTCTTGGAATAAAACTCCGCCTGGAGTGATGCGAAGCCTCCATATGATGGCTTGCGTTATAGATCCGGGGGTAAGGTCTTCTATTCCGTTTGTTTAAATTAACACTGATGAACTTCCCACAGAAAAGAAAGTTATATAGGTGACCAAAAGTGTCATAAATCACGTAAATGTGTCTCCTACAAAGTAAAACATTTTTTGCAAATCGTTTATCCTGCAGGTATAGAGCCTCATTAAGTCTAGTTTCCATCCAGTTGTATCTATCTCAGGCGACAGATATTACGCGAAACCATTTTAAGATTTTAATAAAAACCAGTCATAAATAAAAGGTAAATAACATTAACAACGTTTGTATTTGATCTCAAAAAAGTTTATAGTATTCATTTGCTTTTGTACAATGGCTGCAAAAATTTTAAAAAAATTCATAAGTTCAGCGTTTTATGCATCTTGGGTCGTTGTGTCATCCGGCTTCGTTTTTGTGAAGCGGCACGAAAGAAAAATTAACTTCTAGTTTTGCTGATAATGATATACTCGCACAAAATCTGTTCACTAACAAGAACCTTTTGCAGCCGCATGCAACAGACAAGACAGGTAAACCATATGGAAACCACTTTGTACAACTGATGTAGATAAGAAAAGTAAACTGCTTGTTATGGGAATCATTTTTTTTGGCATAATATTGTGTTTTTAACAAAGAAATTTGTCTTTTTAGATGATGAAGTTGCCTCCTGGTAATAAGCCATTATCGCAAAAGGGTTTTTTCAAATCTTCTAAAGGTGAAGGATCCCGAAAGAGCTCCTTCAATACAAGTACCGACAGACCAAAGCCAAAGTCGGTGCAGTATCCGGGACCGGGAGACGAAAGGCCACACTCAGAGGCATCCCCATATATAGGATCCCACAATCCCCTTCTGCGGTTATTACCATTTCACCCACTGACTAATTCACCGTCAGGGAGACTTCCTATGTCACTTCCTATTTCTAACTCGGCGGGTCCTTCACCACTAAATATGTGTTCACGTGAGATGCATTTGCGGTTTGTGTTAAATGGCAGCCAGTTAGAAATAAAGGGCATCTCAAGCAAAGAGCAGTCGTTCTACTCATTTGCCATTCCACCACAACTTCGTCTTGCGATGAAGATGAAAAGCCAACCAATTGCAATGGTGAAAGAACTGCAATGGTCCTTTTTCCGTAAGTTTTACGACATTATTAAAGAAAAACAACAAAAAAGGTTCTTTGTAAATGATTATGTAAAGTTTTAAAAATAATCACATAGTGCATTCGCCAACTGTGGATAGCAATTATCTGTATATAATTTAATCTATTGTTGTTGTTGTTGTTGTTTGTTGTTTGTAATAATAACATTTATTATATCAAAATGTTAAATTTCTTTAATTGACTGAAAATATTTAAAAAAAACTAAACATTTTCTACTCTAAAAAACTTTGAAACAAGAGTGGAGCCACATGTACCCTGGATACCAGAGGTCCGAGAGGGGTTGGTCGGACCTCTGGTACCCAGGGTAAGCCACATGTGGACAAAACAAGAACGTGGGAAACAGCCGGGCACATCAAATCAAACCTATTGAACCACGACGAACTTTTTCATAGCTGTAGCTAGCAGGGATCATTGTGAGATAAAGTAGAAAAATCAATAACTGGAAACTAAAAATCAAAAGATAAACTTGATAGGAATTAAATGTTGCATATATAGCACCTCTGTACATGGAAGCGTATCAAAGAAATGCGGCATTTTTTGTTAGATTATTAGTGCTCTCTTAAGATTTCAGAGGACTTGCCCTCCCACTGAAAATATCCTAGCTACGGCCATGTTTTTAATCAGTTTATTCGAAGGCGAGTGGTCGAGGCTTATTGCAACTATCAAACTGGAACTAAATAAACAAGTATAATTAATTCTTTGAACTAAAAAAGGTGATGGCATCATTTTGTCATGCAACAGCCTAACTTTTAAACAAAGCGCAGCCCTTCCAACTTTAGTACGTTCATATACTTTGAAAATAGCTTTTAAATCGAAAACATTTAATTTATCAGATATTTTCAGTCACTCAAAAAACCTTTAACATTTAAATATAGTTTTACCAGGCGAGTTATGAACAACATTCATTATAATAAATAAGGTATGTTAATAATACTAATGGAGATATTTTAAGAGGAAGAAGAAAAAAAAATACTTTCACAAAGTACTTTCTGTTTGAATACAAACCGTCCATCTTATCTGTACTCTTTGTCGTTATGATGACAAGGCTGTGCGTTAAATAAAATAAAAAGGCAGAGTGGTGTTCCGGTCAAATTATAAGTTTCTGCTCCCATAATGATAAAACTTCAGTTATCTTATAGGGTTTTATACGGTTAAACTTGGCTGCATATAGCCATCGCTGATTCAAAACTTTAAATTTTTTCTGATACGATAGTATAGATAAGTTTCACTTAAAAATTCCAAAGGAAATTCTGATATCCTTAAGAGATGTACTAGGTGTAGTAAAGGCGTAAGAGTTGAGCTTCAAAATAGTTAGTATACACCTAATTATTTTCTTAGTTGATTAACATGTGAATGACGTTTGTTTTAGCTAACCAGATATAGGAAGACGAATAAAATCAAATCATAAACAAATTATTGTAAATTGTGATAAATAGCTCGGTAAAGCTGATTCATATTCATTTGAGCTGATGTTGCATTTACTATAGATGTTTGCCGAGCTCAGATGTCCAAAAACATCTTTACAACGTTTGATAATCGCAGTTTTCAGTACCAAATGACCACTGGCTGTCCTCACGTGCTTGCCAAAGACGCTTCCAACAGAGGATTTTTTGCTATCCTCTTGACAAAAGAAAATGCTACCCGATTTAAAGTAACAGTGTACATAAAGAGTTTTGTAGATGATCAAAGATATCATTCCTTTGAGATAAGTAACACTGGTGCCGTATTTAAAGAAAAGCGATTGTTTACGGTTTGTATTTTAGCCAGAAAATTTTTGATATTTTTAGAATATTTACTGTTATTCTTTTAGAATATTTATCAGTTATGTAGTACGTAGGTACTACATAACTGATTATAATTAACGTTGTTCATTTCTTCGGTGTTTTTCGTCATCTGCCAAGACGCTGGTTTTCATTTTAACTGTCAAACTAATAAATATGTGTTTTGTCTTTTAACTGATTAACAAGACGCTCTAGAAGCGCTCACTGGACTACCTAAATGAACCTTGTGTGTCGAGCTGGCACCGCAAGGAACTGTGGGATACACATTTTGTCTGGACGACAAAAACGGGAAAACAAACCTATTACATGACTGGGCTTACCACGGGTTGTCCAGTAATAAACATCCCTTTTATCATTTACGTGCTATTTATTGTTTCTAACATTTGAATTTTCGGGATCATTAGATTATCCAAATTGTTAGAATGATGCTTGATAATAAATATGTGTCCCTGTCATGCTTGTCTCGCATGCAATAACATTGTAACTTAAAGATCAAATTGAACACTATAAATTATTCTAGTTGAACGTCCAGGGTGGCATAATGCATATCGTTGGCAACTTCTAATCTTATAACCTAAAATGGACTCCTATATTTAACATGTAGTCTATGACTCGTCCATCTTAATGTGCCATACTCCAGTTTTCTCAATAGAACCGAGTTAGCGTTAGGGAAAACTTTGCACGGGACTGTATAAACTAATCTTAGAGTGGCGAATGAATTAACACACCGTCGAATTGGCTTTCATCAATTAATCTTTATCTTTGAATTTTAGATTAAGCTTCAAAAACGAATTCAGAACCAAACGGTTAGTCTCCGTTTTTCTTTTATTGTGAGGAATCCACCAGGAGAGTTTAAAGTGCATATGACATGAAAAATATTTTCCGCTTATTTGAAAGGCCTTTCAAAATACAGAAGAATGGCGTTTTTTTTTGAAATATCTCTTTTCATTTTAGAGATATTGACATTTTTCTATTATGCAGTGATGACGTCAATAGAAAAATAACGCAGCAATTTCGAGCAAGAGCCACTGAATCAATATCTAAGTCCTATCTCCTTGTAACAAACAGATGTTCACGTGCGTACACCGCAACTCCACCATTATTTCCATTTCTATCCTTTCTATAAAGTCTGTAGCCCGGTATACCGTAGTCTCCGTCGCTAGTTTCTTGTTTCAACCAGGTTTCAGATAATGGTAGTAAGTGTATTTCCGATTCTAGTTCACGAGCCAGGAGCCGTAACTAGTCAAGTTTAGCGCCAAGGCTCTGAATGTTTTGATGGATAATTTTCAAACCTCGCAGCTTAGTAAAATTGTGGATATCAGGCGAAAAACTCCTGTCAGATGTCTCTTTGTCAGATTCGTCTAAAGAAGGAGGGTCGGCGCAAAAGCGACAGAGACGAGATCTTTCAAAGTCATCCCCGAGACAGCAGAGATGGAAACTTCGTTTGCACGAAGTACAAGGACGTCGAGGCTGCCTCTTGTGAATCGATTTCAAACAGAAACCACATTTGCAGTCACCAGACAAGAAAGGGCCCAGGGTTCAGGGAAACATCTCCAGCTAAGAGAACAAGAGCTGTGGCGGTTAGACTGAATTTCGCTACCATAAGTCCCGCTTCAAGTTGTAAATATGGCGGCAAAGGGTTGCCACGTGCATTCCGATCAAGGCCATCATTGCGACCAGAATATACTTTGCTGTTTAAATTCAACCCTATAAATACACTTCCATCATTTATAGCAGGCAGCGAGTTTCCTTGCTGGCGATTTGTCGTGCACAAGCTAGTTAAAAGAATTAATAAAGTTAAAATGCAGTTGCTGCGAAAGAGCGAGCCGTTCGCCATGTTGTCTTGCTGATGTAACGAGTATAATGATAAAGTTAATGTCAGCGCGTTCAGCATATAGACATACAAAGGAACAAAACCTGAAACTCGTCGATTTTTTTCTTATAAGCCGTTTTTCAACCTTCTTTGCTCCTTCAGGATAGTCACCGGAGAGGTAATCAAAAACTTTTTGATATAGAGCGCGAATGAAATGCCAATTAAAATTCGCGTCTTTTTGGATAAACACTATTTTTTCAAGCCATTCAGGTGTGGATATTGACGCTTGCAGACGCGTGTGGCAAGATAAAAAAAGCTTCATTTGAGATCAGCGTCTTTTGAGATTTAATTGAAAACTATTGTGGTTCATATGTAATTTTTTTTATAAGAATGTAGTTTATAAAAATCACGATGCGCAGATTTCGGAAGTTTTAATAATTTCTGGAGCATTTACCGACTTTGAGGGACTCAGGACTTTGAGCCGCGTAACAAAAATATTTAAAATGTTTTTACGACTATGGTACTGCCCACTTTCTTTAAAGAAAACCTGAAACGCGTTTTGATCAATCAAAAGTGACCAAAAGTAATAAACTATCTCTCTTTTGTCATCCGAATTATTCAAGAATTGTATAAGGCTCGAAATGCTTCCTTTATAATTGAAACCATCCATCGAAGTGGATATTGACAAAGTAGATGCGTATGGCAAGATAAAGAAACGTTGCAAAAAATTGTATTTTCTTTCCTCGAGTAATATTACTAGGGGACCAAATCAGCGGTGGGAGACCATATCCGCTAGCGGATTCGATCCCCCAGGGGGACCATATCCGTGGGGGACCAAATCCGCTGGGACACCGGCAAGGATCCAACGATACAGAAAGTTGTACACGGGTTTTGCTACAAAATTGTTACTAACCTTTATGGTCACAGATTACTTTTAACATTGATCGAATGAAACTTTTCGGTTCACAAAACCGTTCAAATCCGCACTTGTTGCTTTAGGAAGCCTCCCTTCTCGTAAATACCTAGATTTCGCGCTTGTCCTTTTGACTGCAATTCGTGGTTTCTTGCTGTTTGCCGCTTCTCCATTTAACTCCCAGTTTAGCGCTAGCCGGCTTTCGAGCAACCAAAAACAAACTCAGAAGTAAATTTTAGTTAGTGAATTTAACTCGTGTAATTTTAAAGTTATCCACTCTTTGAACAACCAGGCCCATCTAGTTGGATATGTGCACTCGAGCACGACCAACAACAATAGGGCAAAATTTTATATTTACCCGTTATCCTTTGCGGTCGTAGTGCGGAAGACCGGAAGTTCCCCAAGATTCATTATTATGAGGGGGCACCGCTGATATCTTGCAGGCTCAAACTTTCTCTGAGACGTCGACGGAGGAGGAGACGGCGGACGTAAAACAAAATGGGAATCAATTTTCCCCGGGGCGTAGAGGGAGGGTGAGCCTGCAAGATATCTTACGAAACTTCCGGTCTATAAAAATAGAATGAACACACTTGGCTGATTTTGACGAGAAAGGGATTTCTCTACT
>JAPEIX020051842.1:0-18570 GCA_026122405.2 Zoanthus sansibaricus | reverse complement strand
TAGACATAAAAAAGGCAAAAAGATAAAGAAAGGTAAAAACAAAGGGTCCCCTAGCGGGTCAGGGTCGAAGAAGTATCAGGCCCCTCCCTCCAGGTTTGATGTCCTGAGGACACACCTCGGAGACGTCTCGTCGGATTCATTAGACCAGGATAATTAAAAATGACATTTGTAAGATATCTCATCATAGCGTCCTTTGTTGTTACGCTGAATTGCAATGGCTTGCGGGATGATGGCAAAACGAGGGGTATGCTTCAGTGGCTTTCTGGCCTGAATCCCAACTTCCTTTACCTTCAGGAAACTCATGCAGTCTCTGATACTGAAATGGCTGGTGAACGAGAGAGAGAGGAGGAGAGGCAAACGTGGTAAGTTATTTCTCCTATACTTTAATAGTGATGAAATTATCTAGTTTTGCTAACAAATCACACATTAAGTTTGAAAACAAGTATTTAATTATTAAGAGGAGTTTGTCCTTCAGACCTTATCGAATAATGCAAAGGACAAGAAAACAAACTCTGATTGCGTGTAAGATGCCGAATTCTTTCGAACGCAAACAAAATTCTTCAGAGCTCAAATAAAGCTTTTCGGAGTTACAAGAAAGGTCTTTTGAGTTAAAAGAAAGCTCTTTGGAGCTCAGGGAAAGCTCCTCGGAGCTCAGAGAAAGCTCTTCGGAGCTCAAAGAAAGCTCTTTGAAGCTCAGAGAAAGTTCGTCAAAGCTCAAAGAAAGCCGCTCTTTGGGGCTCAAAAAAAGCTGTTCGGAGTTAGAAGAAAGGCCTTTTGAGTTCAAAGAAAACTCTTCGGAGCTCAGAGAAAGCTCTTCGGAGCCTAGAGAAGACTGTTTGGAACTCAACACAGAAAGCTCGGAGTGCAAAGAATGGTTTTATGAGTTGAAATATGAATCAGAGGAGAAAAATAGTTCTTTGAATGAGAGGGCGTGTTACTTTAAAGGTACTGTAGGAAAATCGTGTATTTCGCCCCAAAATGACGAACAAGCCGTCACAATTAGATTAACTGTCAGATGTAAATGTAGAGCCCGTAATTATAAACGAAGATCTCGATGTAGAGAGCCGTCCAGAATACAGGTCAAAAAATATTTACAAATACTGCGTAAAAGAAAATATAGAAGGAAAGTCATGAAAATCGTCAAAAATTCGATTCCGCCGTCCTCACACACATACTGGTTTGTTGTTAATTTTAAAGTTTGGTATCTTTTGTTTATGCACAGACGTGAATGCTTTTTTAAAAATACTTTATTACGTGACCCGAAGAAAATAAAATCTAAATCTTTTTGCTTTGATAATATTAAGGTGAACACCTCCAATGTCTATGCTAATTGCTCTGAGCAGTATTGTGTATCTAAAACAAAACTTTTGCTTTCTAATGATGTTGAAACAAATCCAGGTCCCAATGAACATAATCTAAACAATCCTGTGAATGTTACTTTTGTACCTGATCCTATTAATCTATTAGAACAGAGATTTAATCGACTGGGCATGAGACCACTAGATGTTGGTGGTAGAGGTGACTGTTTTTTTAGAGCAGTGTCACATCAGTTGTATGGTCATCCAAACAACCACTGGAACATAAGGGTTTCTGGGGTTGAATATATGAGAGAAAATCCAGAAAGATTTATTGAAAGTAACAGTGAAAGCTGTTGGAATGACTATCTCAGTTCAATGTCAAGGAACGGAACATGGGCAGATGGCCTTGTTATACAAGCTGTTGCAGATAAACTTAATTTAGCAATTAACATCATAGAGTCAAACCCATATTTTTCTGACTTGACATTAATTCAGCCTGTAAATCCAAATCAGGAAGTTAGAGTTATTTACATTGGTCATATGGATGAATATCACTATGTATCATCAGTGTCTCTTGATTTAAACCAACAACGTAATGAGTATTATAAGAACTACCGGCGCATGAAAAGAAAACAAATCAACCAGAAAAAACTGGAAAAGGCTAGCAATATGTATCCAACGAAACCGCAATGATTATTTCAGAGAATACCGCAAACGGAGGCGATTGGAAAATGAAATTCAAAACAAGAAAGAGACCAATAAAAACTCTGAATGTTCAAGTACTATTGAGAATTGTAAACAAAAACAAAATGATGATGTACTTGTGCTGGAAAGATTTGAAAGCCACAAATCCAAAAGATGGTCTAATCATAAGTATAGTGAAAAAACTGTAGATAATTTGATTGCGAAGTTCCATGTTGCAATTTCTAGAGGACCACTATACATCTGTTCCTGTTGTGACCAGTTGTGGTATAAACACAGTGTAGTTTCTACTGAAAGGCTAAGGCTGTCCAACCATGATGTGATAAAGTATTTATTGTGTAAGACAAGTGTTGACGATGTCGAGTGGATCTGTCATTCTTGTTACAAATACTTGAAGAAAAGCAAAGTACCCCCTTGTGCAGCTAAAAATGGAATGTCATTTCCAGTAAAACCAGACTTTTTTGACCTAAATGAGTTGGAGTGCAGACTTCTGGCTCCTAGACTGGCATTTCAAAAGCTCATGCAGGCTCCTAAAGGAAAGCAGTTAAAAATAAAGGGAAATGTTGTTAATGTCCCTGCCGATGTAAACAGTACAGTTAATATGCTACCACGATTACCTCAAGAAACTGGAACAATCAAAATTCAATTGAAAAGGCGATTGCAATATAAAAGTTCTGCTTTGTCACTGAATGTAAGACCATATAAAGTTTTACAAGCAGCAAAGTGGCTAGTTTCAAACAGTACTCTCTATAGAGAACAAGGAGTTACTGTCAGTGAACAAAGAGCAGCAAGCTATGCAATAAACTTCTCACATAGTGAAGTGGAGGATGAAGATATTTTACAAATTAATGAGGATACAAATTCCATTTTAAATGATAACCAAACTGTTGATAACTGGACTGAAAATGGTACAGAAACGCCTGCAGGAGTAACTGATACCATGTTAACAGGTACTGACTTTTTTGAAGATTGTGAACAATCCCAAATTTATAATATTGCACCTGGTGAAGGAAATGTTCCTTTGAGTATATTTAAAGATGAATATTCTGAAGAATTAGCATATCCAGGAATATTTCTAGGTCAAAAAAGGCCTAAGAATGAAGAAAGACTAGTTAAGGTACAGTATAGTGATATTTGCAAATCAGAATTGAGACGGTCAGACCGAAGAGCTGCTATGTGTGTTGAAAATATATTTTTCAAAACCAAAAAGTTGCAAATGAAAATTCTTCTTGGAAAATCACAAATAGCTCTGAGGAAATGTAAGGGAAGTAATGGTGCTTTGACAGCTGGTCAATTAAAGCAACCAGGTGCTTTAGAAAAATTAGTTCACCTGGATGAAGGTTACAAATTCTTGAGAGCACTTCGAGGTTCACCTGCTTATTTTGAAAAGGCCAAAAGAGATATCTTTGCAATGATCAGACAGCTTGGACCTGCTACTTTATTTTGCAGTTTTTCATCTGCAGAAACACAGTGGATACATCTGCTTAGAATACTTGGGAAGCTCATTGACAATAGAGAATATTCAGATGATGAGTTAGAGAACTTAAATTGGGAAACAAAGTGCAGATTGATTCAGAGTGATCCGGTAACTTGTGCACGGCATTTTGATTATCAGTTCAATCAGTTTCTAAACCATTTTTTATTGAGTAATGTTCCACCATTAGGAAAAATTGCAGACTGGTTTTATAGAGTTGAATATCAACAGAGGGGTTCACCTCATATACACATGTTAATATGGCTTGAAAATGCACCAGTCTTTGGTCGTGATAAAGATAGTGATGTCACAGCATTTATTGATCAAATAATTACTTGCAAAAAATCAAATAACAATCCTGAATTGGAATGTCTTGTCAATAGACAAATTCACAGACATTGTCAAACATGCCGTCGAAAATCAAAGAATGAGTGTAGGTTTAACTTTCCACAACCACCACTGAAGTCAACAAGTATTTTGTATCCCTTTGGTGATGATATACCTCCGTCTGACATCAGGAAGCATAAAGACAATTGGAAAAACATAAACAAATACTTAAATGACATGAAAGAAGGTGAAGACATTTCCTTTGACCAACTGCTGAGTAACTTGAATATCACCGAGCAGAATTACTATCTTGCTATTCGATCTAATCTCAACTCTTTTACAATATTTTTGAAAAGAAATCCTAATGAACTGAGAGTAAACAACTATAATATTGCCTGTCTGAGGGCATGGAGGGCAAATATGGATATACAGTTTGTTCTCGATGTTTATTCTTGTGCAATGTACATAGTATCATACATTTCAAAATCACAGAAGGGAATGAGTGATCTGATACAAAGAGCTTGCACTGAGGCAAGACAAGGAAATTCCACTATAAAACAACAAGTGAGAGACATTGGTAATAAATTCTTAAATACTGTGGAAATAAGTGCCCAGGAAGCAGTATACATAATTCTGCAGTTACCAATGAGAAAAAGTTCTAGACAGGTGGTTTTTGTTAACACAGCCCCTCCTGAGGATAGAGTTCATCTCTTAAAGCCAATGAGTGACATAGAAAACATGAATAATGACTCAGACGAAGTTTACTCAAGTGGTCTGTTAAATCGTTATATAAAAAGACTTTCCATTCATGAGAATCTCACATTAGCTGATTGGGCTGCATTGTATGATTCAAGAAAGAAGCCCTTCTTTAAGAAATCAAAGACTATTGATATGGACAATCTCCCACTGGAAACAGTAGACAATGATGAAAATAATGATGATGAACTATCAACATTTAATGAAGAGCGTAAACAAAAATATGATAAAAACAAAGGAAATTATTCAAAACCCAGAATTATTAGAAGCATTTGGTTCAATGTTAAATCTCACCCAGAAAAACACTACCGTGAGCTAATCATGCTCTTTACTTCTTGGCGAAATGAAGAAACTGATTTGTTATGTAGTAGTACTTCATATGAAGACCGTTTCTTTTTATTAAAAGAGCAGATAGAAAAGCAAATGAGACAGTATTCTATATGTAATGAAGATCTAAATGAGATTGAGCAGCATTTAAATGACAATGATCATAGTGAAGAATGGTTTGATTCCATAGCACCAAACACACAAAATGTTGAGCTGGAGGATAAGGCTGAGGGATCTGAAGACTTACACCCAGATTTCAATGAAAACTATGACCTTTCCAGTGATCTCAACATTCCATCAACATCATTCAATAATGAGCCGTTGGTGTTAAATGAAATACCTGATACTCAATATCGGCAAATGGTACAGAAGTTAAACAAAGAACAAAAAGAATTTTTTTATCATGTTCTTCACCAGATCAAAACCCTAGAAACCCCCTTTTACTGCTTTTTAAGTGGTGGAGCTGGTGTTGGAAAATCACATTTAACGAAGGCATTATATCAAGCAGCACTTAAATATTACAACACTCGAGCCGGTGATGATTTTCACTATATCAAAGTTATACTACTGGCACCAACAGGAAAAGCTGCATATACAATTAAAGGGAACACTATTCATAGCACATTAGCCATTCCAGCTAATCAGTCATTAAAGAACTACATGAAGCTTGATTCAAGTAGATTGAACACATTGAGAACTCGATTTGCAGGTCTTAAATTAATCTTCCTGGATGAAATATCAATGGTAGGAAACAGTATGTTTTCAGTACAACTTAACAATAGACTTAAAGACATAAAGGGATCTAAGGAAGATTTTGGAGGTGTAAGCATTATTGCCATTGGTGATTTGTTCCAATTACAACCTGTTATGGATAGTTATATCTTTAAAGATTTCAGAGGTTTAAATTATGCAGTTCTTGCACCCAGTTTGTGGGAGCAACACTTTCAAATGTTTGAGCTTCATGAAATCATGCGACAAAGAGACAGCAAGTTGTTTGCTGAACTGCTGAATAGGTTACGTGAAGGTAAACACACAAGGACTGACATTCTAAAGCTCAAAGAGAGGATAGTAATCGAAGACATAAACAAGCCAATTGATGCACCTCACTTGTTTATTCAAAATGACCAAGTAAATGAATTTAATGTAAGAGTGCATAATGCAGCCAATGGGCACAAATTCAGAATTAAAGCTCAGGATAGTGTTATTGGTGCCAACTCTTCAGAGTTAAGAGCAAAAATATTAAGACAAGTAAATTCCCTCGATGATCCAAGGAAAACAAAACAGTTAGCATTGAACCTTTGTCTTGCTGAAGGTGAAAGAACTGACCTTATCATGAATGTACGAACTGAAGATGGCATGACAAATGGTGCTGGAAATGTCATTAAATTAATCCAATTAAACACAGAAACTGAACCATCAGGTATTATCTGGGTAAAGTTTGACCACTCAGATATTGGCTTTAAAACAAGAACTGAAAATAAACATCTGTATGTTCATGGAATAGATCACAGTTGGACACCAATAAAACCTGTTACTGTACAATTTGCAGTTGGTAAAAATAGAGCAGCAAAAGTTGTTAGAAAACAATTTCCATTACGTCCTGCAGCAGCAAAAACAATTCACAGGTCACAGGGTGATACTGAGTCTAGAATTGTCGTTAACTTTAATACCAAAAGGAATATTCCCCACATACATTATGTTGGACTTAGTCGAGTTACTACTTTTGAAGGACTTTATATAACAGACCTATGTGAAAACAAAATTGCTGTTCATCCAGATGTAGTTAAAGAAATGGAACGATTAAGAACAACTGGGAAACTCAAGCTTTGTATTTACCCACTTTATGATGTTAAACAATCTTTCCTAAAAATTTGTTATCTAAATGCAAGATCTGTGCATAAACACATCCAAGATTTGCGTACAGACTTTAATTATTCATCTGCTGATATCAATATATTTTCAGAAACAATGTTTAGTCCTGAAGATCCTGATCATATGTATGATATAGTTGGTTATAGTCTTTTTCGAAATGACAGTCCTAGTTTAAGTGGTAGATCAAGGCCATATGGAGGTACAGCTGTATACAGCAAAAGCCCATTTTTACCTGGATATCCTTTCTGTTACAATGTACATGGTATTGAAATAACTGTTATTAAGATAAGTAATTGTAAAGACTACACAATAGTGGCAATATATCGTTCACCAAAAGTTCCAGTTAGGCAACTGTGTGAAGCAATTTCTGAAATATTTACTATAATTTCAACAGAAAACAGTATTATTGTTGGTGATTTCAATATAAATTGGCTGAATGACACAGAGAAAAGACCTTTATATAATATTATAATAAGGGATCGACATTACCAGCAATTGATATCAACTTACACAACTGACAACAAAACATTAATTGACCACATATACACAAATATAGCTCATTTAGACATACAAGTAGGTGTGTTAGAAACATACTTCTCAGATCATAAAGCAATTTGGGCTTCATTTCACTTCCCAGTATAATTGTTAAAAATTTATTTACTCGAACATCTTAAAATTTATTACATTCTGCATTTAAAGTCGGCACAACTTATTATCACATACATTATATAATTTTGTCTTCATATGTAGTCTGTTCTAACTACAAAAAGTAGCTTGCAATTGCCTAAGTCAAACTGCATTCTATCCTTAAAATCTTATTTTAATTAATCAATTAATTTCTTTGATTTTTTAAAGTACTAAGATTTAGAATGTAATCACCAGATCAAGCTTTACAAAATTTAGCAGAAATGCATTACTATTTTTTTATTTCTTACAGATATCAAGATGACTGACAATAAATGCAAGGTATGTATATTAACATTCCACAAAACAAATAATTTTTAGTACTTGCTGTGAATTCCATGAAATTTACTGCAAATACAAATGCTATCGTTTTTATGTTTTACAGACTTCTTTAAAGATGACTCGGAATAAAAGCAAGGTATGCATATGTATATTAACATTCCACCAAACAAGTAGTTTTAATTTATATTTAAAATATACCACAATCACCAGTTGCTAAATTATGTGGTTCATCATGTATATATAAGTTCAATTACAGTAATCATTTTTTCAGTGAAAGATTCAACAGAACATAACAGTATTTAGGTACTCTACAAACACTAGAAATCACATATTAATTAAATATGGTCACCATATATACATTGATGAATTAACAAGTAGCTTCTTGTTAGAAACTTTCCAACAGTAGTCTCGAATTGGATGCTAAATAGAACTAGTTTATCAGTTAGCAGAGGTTCTACCTTTCTATTAACAACTCAACCACTAAAAACATTTTCCAGGGTTCTTCAAAAAAACCAAAGAAGAAAGTACATCAAATTTCAGGTATGCATTACTTTACTTTACTTTAGTATGAGACTTTCCGTATGAACTTTTCCACACCGATACATACAGTGTACACATGAGAGGTAATAACATTCACATACAAATAATATTTTATTATTTCTACAATATTAATAGGTTGCTTTCTAAATCGTCACTTTAAATGGTCTTTGAACCAAAATCTGCTATTTGATAAAGTTATATTGGTCAGGATCAATCATTCTTGCATATTTCCTCCTAGTTTTAAAAACAGTAGAATGCAAAATTACACTGTTCTTAACTTTCATGTATTCAAAATATGTTTGGAATACTTTGAACTAAGTAACTATTTTTCTCAATAATATTTGTTGCAACATGAATGCAACTGTTAAATTGTACTTTAAAGATAAACTTTTTGGAGCCAATACAGCATAATGTGAATCTAATGTAGTTTGCCTATTTATGAAGTATATAGAAAAGCTTGTTATTTTTATTATTATTACTACTGTTATTATTGTTGTTATTGTTGTTATTATTATTATTAATATTGCAAAACCATAGAGTTGTCACATATTCTTTTTATTGCACTCCTTTTGTTTGCTAAACATTCACAAACTTTATATCATGATATTATTGTTAAAATTGTTTGAACTTTAGAATTTTATGATTTGTTGATGACAAAAGACACCCTTTATTACAGAAAAACATGGAAGTATATAAATTTTTGGGTTTTTTTTGCTTACCCACTTTCCAATTTCTGTGACCAGTTATTTCAATGTGATATAATTATACTAGATAAAACTACTAATATTATTCTTAATAAGTTCTGTAAAAGGCATTTAATTTTTTGATCACCAAACATGCCCATATATGTTTCTGTATTTGTATTTATAGAAACAACTAGTATCAAATCACAGACCAGTGATTTTCACAGTGTTGAACCAAGAGATAAGACAGACATAAAAGGTGAGTGGCCCCTATGTTTTGCACCTTTGTTCTTCTGCTCCTTTTTCCCAGTCTGTACTCTTCTGTAGTGCAGTTTTATTTGCATACACTCATTTTACATGAAAATACTTATTCTTTCTACCTTAGTACATATAGGCCAACTTATTTACCAAACTTGGACATACAATTATTATTGCAAGTATCGAATTTTTAGATTTCTCTGACATCAGTGCACAGTACCAAAATTCTCCCATCAGTGAAGTAACTCCTTTATCACACTGTATGGAAACTGCAAGCATAAATTTATGCATTTAAATTTTTGATCACCAAACATGCCCATAAAAAATTATATATTTTTGTGTTCGTATTTATAGAATTAACCAACACCAAATCACAGTCGAGTGACATTCTCAGTGTTGAATCATCAGATGAGATGGACATCATAGGTGAGTGGTTGCTATATCTTGTTCTTCCATCCCCTTTCCAAATCTTTACTTTTCTGTAGTCCAGGTGTTCACATACATTCATTTAACATGAATACAAAGGCCAATTTATTTATCAAATTTGTATATACAATTGTTGCACATATATTACTTTTACAATTCTGTGAAATCAGTGCACAGTACCATAATTCTCCCCAAATCACCAAAAATTCCTATACATATTTCTGTGTTTATATTTGTAGAATCAATTAACACCAAATCACAGTCCGGTGACTCTCACAGTGTTGAACCAACAGACAACAGAGACATAATACGTGAGTGGCCCCTATTTCCTAATCTCTACTTTTTTCAGGATTGTTTAATTTACATATACTCATTTAACATGAAACTACTTGTTCTTTCCACCTTAGTGTACATAACCCTATTTAGTTGTCAAACAAGTACATACAATATTATTGCAAGTATTTTATTTATAATTAGATTTCTCTGACATAATTGCACAATGTAAAAATTCACCCATCAGTGAAGCAACTCCCTTTATTAGGCAATGTGAAAATTATTGGCACTTCAACATAATTATACTTGCACATGATTAAATTTAACTCACCCAAATTTATATTGTATCTTACTGCAGCACAACTACAGACTTGTACACAAAGTGAGTATCCTACACAGAGTGAGCATCCTACACAGAAAGAGTATCCCACACAGAAAGAGTATCCCACACAGAAAGAGTATCCCACACAGAAAGAGTATCCTACACAGAAAGAGTATCCTACACAGATCGAGTATGTTTTCTACTTATACTTAACATGTTTAAATACTCATCTAAACTTCTAATTATCTAAGTTTATTTGCCTTCCCTTCATCCTTTTGTCACAGTTTTTCACTATACTAACTCAGGGAACAAACTGGGTCAGCTTTCTTGGACATTTTGTAATCTTTAATTAATAGTGTCTGTATGAGTAAGTTATTTGTTTAAATCTGTACTTAATTTTACTTATCTCAGACTGACTACTGTCTTTATTAATAGAGCTAATCTCTCTTATCTTCAATGAATAACATTTTTTTATTGCTGAACAATAAATAATAACATCTTTTTTATCTGCTAGATTGGCACAACAACATTTGCCTGATGTCATTACTGGATATGTACATAAAGTCAGTGAAGTCCATTCTCCCACAAGGGGTAACCCCTACTTTGACTTTAATCTGCAGTTATCTCCATCAAAGGTAGTAAGGGGTATATGTTATTCCCCAGAAAAACGAGCCAAATTAAAGGAAACACAACAAAAGAAAATTCCTGTTAAAATTGACAATGTTCAAGCCTCTCTTGCTCGTCGCCGAGCATCTGAAGAAGAATATACTGTTAAAAAGAAATCTCGCATTACCCCATGTACTGCATCTTTTCCTTGCAATGATGCATTTTCACAGACAACATTTCCTATTGCTGACATTTCACAGATTTCAGACTTCCAGGCGATAAATGTTAATGCAAAAGTGCTATCTGTTGGAAAACAGTCCGTTGTAAATGTAAGAGGCAATTGTCAAACTAGATGTAGTAATTGCTGATGAGACTGCCAGCACTAAACTAATTCTATGGGAGAATAATTTCCAACTAGTTCAAAACTGTTCTTATGCTATCAATAATGTCACAGTACGTTCATTTAATGATAGCAAGTATTTGAGTACCACCAAATACTCCACTATAATTCCAATTCAAGACATAAAACACACAGCTCAAGCTATAGCACAGCAATATGGCCAAAAAACTGCAGGAAAAGTTTTAGCTATCCAGATGACACAATTCAAAGTTTGCCCATTTTGTAATACTAAAGTACAAAGTCCTGAAGATTCCTCAGTTGCCACTAAATGTTCTGGATGTTTCCTTAGTGTGCTTAACACACACCTTCAAAATTCCACCATAACAAAATTTGTCATTCAACAACAAAGTAACCACACATTTGTCAATTACATGGCACCAGACAGTGTTGTAAATACATTCTTGCTTTCACTTGACAAACCATCCGTTGATCATTTCACTGAACTTGAACTTTTGCATTTATTATCATCATATCCAAACCTTGATTTCACAGTCAGTGAAACAGACAAGCTTATCAGCGAAATTACCCTTCAACAATAATTGAATTAACCATTTTTACAAAATAAGACTTGTTGAGTTATGTACAAGCTTTTTAAATAAATACAGTAGGATTTTATGTTATGTTATGGATAAATGTTTTACAAAAGATTTTTATGTTCACATTCTGTGCATTTATTTTGTACAGAACATTTTAATTTTTTAAGGTTGTGTTGGAAAGAAATGACTTGAAAAATTTTGGACATAAAACTCAGGGTTCGTGCTACTCCTGGAATTTAGTTTCAGTTTTCAAGGGTGCTTGAAAAGCTCTTGAAAATACGAATTTCTGCTAAATCCCCTTAAAAACTCCTTCAAATCCTTGAATTTTTGTACTGTCAGGAAATGATAGCAACTTCTTGGAAACAAATTATGTTAAATAAATTTTCTTCGTTTGGTTATTGTTGAACCAGCTAATTTATCAGTCTATTTCTGTTAAATCATTTCATTTAGATGGTGGGGGAGCCATTGTGAAGCATGTTTTAACACTCTTTGTAAACAACTGCTTGAGAATCCTTCAAACAAATTAAAGGCAAGTGGTAGGAGCACTCATTGAAAACATTCGTTTGACCCCTTGAGTACTCCTGGAATTTCGTACTCACAGAGCCGCACGAACGCTGAAAACTAAGATTATTTTGTTGAGTTTAATTTTTATTATTTTATTGAGAAAAGTATTAGTTCAAAATTGTGTTCTTATTTCTGTTGGAAATCAATGCACCGTAAGACATTTGATTTTTTACTTCTTTCTTTTGAGACATTGATATGTTTTTGCCATCATATTCTTGCTAACTTAGAGACGGTTCATTATTAATTTTATTGGGAGGACAAGTTTGGAAAACTAGGATCATGAAATGTTTCAGGTTTTTCTTTCAGAGCCAATCTTTTAATTTAGATACCATAAATTTTCCAGTAGCTACCAAGATTTCATCAATTTTTTTTTCTCAAAGCCCAGTTTGTCAATGCAGACAGTGTAACTATGGAAAACACTTGGTTATTTTGAAAGACATACAAGGTTGTATTGTCTTTAGTACCCACTGTTTTTCTTAGCCATATTTTTTAACCTTTTATTTTTGAGATAAATTTTCCCATAGCCCAGTTGATATTTTACCGACGCAGTCATTCTTTTAAATTAATAATGAACCATCCACAAGTGACAAAGATTTTGGTGAAATTAAAGTTCATTCATTATTTAGATAAATTGCTGTTGAGTTGAATGTACACTTGTATCAATTTCCAAAATAGTGAAAAAAACGATCCACTTGTAGTAACCTAAATAAACTGTTTGAAGTTTCTTGATTTGTGATGTGTGGTACATCTCATTTTCTTAGACACCGAAATCCTGGGTTACAGTTCAGTTTTAATTATTTTCTCTTCACCACAGCTTTTCAGTAAAAAATTGTCCTGTAACCAAGGAACCTTAACTTTTCGCTCAAACTGCTGATGATACCAAATGTCCAAAATAACAGTTCATGTGCCATCAGTGGTTTGCTAACCCAACGTTAAATTATAATTATTCCACAAATCTTCGCAATGCAAGTGTGACCAATAAAAGCTAACTGAACTGTTCAAACTGGAAAATGATACAGTAAAATTCCAGAAATCATACAAATGCGATCGAACCTCATTTATTCCAAAGCAATCAGTTAGAGGTCATGTGACCAAGCCTGCCTTAAATTAATTAAATGTTACAAAATGATGTTCAGAAATGGAAAGAAGGGTTAACATTAAAAGACGTAGTTTCAAGTCTCGACCTTAAATACTTCGAAAATGGAAACAAATCACTTTCAAAATAAATGGCAAGCCTTCTGACTGAGGTTCCCACCAATGCAACCATAATATTGAAAAACAAATCGCCATTTTCTGTGCTCCCATTGCTTTTCTCTATCCCCAGAAAAATGGTGATAAAAAAACTACCGATTCTGTAACTCCTTGCCTTCCTGCAAAAACATAACCCGCTATATACTAAATCAGCCATTTTCTATCAATCGCATTAAACACGTGTACGCATCGCGGACCTATTTTTGAACTCTGTCATTGAGCAATAAAAGACGATTGTATAAAGCTCAAAATCTGCTGTTGATGTGTGTGACTTCCGCTCTTTCATCTAAGCGACATCAGTGTGTGACGGGCCAAGTGTAACCTAATTCAACTTTGGCAATGCAAACTAAAATTGTGCAGCAAACGTTTTTTACAGTAAATCATTATTGTTATTGCTGCTATTTTTTTTTATTCTCAAATGATAGCTAAGCAAATATTATTTATTGAACATTATGAAAAACAACGGAATACGTGCATGTTTGATCTTTGAACTTTCTTGACAGCTTGCTTTTATAAAATCACGCTTCAATGAACATGAGACAAATGTTTTAAAATGGTTGAGTTCGTAATGAAAATAATTACTGAAGGATAAACTTTGATAAAGAACAACCTTTCCTTATTACAATACAGTGTAAATTCTTTTTATTTCAAGTTAATTGGTCAAATACTTACGAAGCACTAAGATATTGTTTTTAAACATTTTACTTTAAGTTTCGGCGAGTGACAAAAGTCAAAACAAGATCAAGTTGACATGAATTATTTTGAACTACAAGAACATTTGTCAAGAAGTATTTTTTTTTAAAAAAAGAAACAAAACATACGTTAAATGAGCTTGCAAAATTTTGTTTATTAAAAACTAACAAAAATTCTTAACACTTGGTGAAAAACAAGGCTTGTCGCTGCCGCCATCGTCACGTGTTTACTGACCAAAACGTGGAGTTTCCTTCTAACTCAAAAATAAATTTAGTGTTTAAAAAAATTAATTTAGTGTTTGAATTGAAAAACTCAATTGGATCTCAAAACAATCTTATTTTAAAAGTGATGATTAAATGCCGCTTCGATAGTTTTGAAGAAATAGTTGTGTAGGTGAAATTGTACACTCAGAGTGAATTCAGTTTGGCGGCTGGAGTTAAAATGATGTCACATGTGTTTACTACTTTTTCAAGGATAAAAACGCTAGACAAAGAAAAATAATATACAACAATTTTCTTTCTTTATAAAACTTTTATTAAGATTTTTAAAGAACAGAATAACAAATACAGAACTTTTCAACAAGGCTTACCCGCTTCCGAAATGAAAACAAGGCAGTTCGGCGCCGGCATTTCAAATTCAATTATTTGCTTTACTCTCGGTTTGTAGATTTTCGCATAAGACATCAATGTTTGTTCACTGGAGCGCCTCACGGAGCATCAGCCACTTGCTCTTTAAAGAAAAAACGATACTTTTCAGTTCTCAGGCACAGCTGCTTCAAGACTGCGAAGAAGCTGTTCGTTGACATTTACTTTCACCAAAACCGCATAGATGTTAACTTCAATATATAATCAAGCGTTTCTTTTTTAACTTTCGTATGCACAGTATTTATATCCAGTAAAAACCATATACAGGTGTTAATAAACAGATCTTCAAAAGCAGGGGCAGCTCTAGCCAAAACTATTACTAATATTAAATCTGTTTAGTCCATGCTTTCGGATCTTATCGCTAAGTATTTGCTGGCCGCTTGGCATGGACAGAGCCCACGTTCCCTTGGGGCTGCGGCTCACTGGCACAAATGTAACATCGGCTGACAGCCTTGCATTCTAAAACCGTGCCAGCGGCCTACGGCCTCGGCACGATAATAAAATTGAAATTTGCTGAAAACGATACTGCAAGGTAAGGAATAATCTTTGGTTGGAATTTTTCTTTTTCCGGGCCTTGTTTGAAGTTTTCTTGATTACGTATTGGCGCAATATACACCATACTGAACTTCGGTGTATAGAAACATTAAAAAACAGTTAGCGAAAATGTCGTTCTTACTGCTATAAATTGACTTAGCTCAATGTCTCTTTGAGATCGATAATTTCCATTTGTTTCAACCTTTTTGCGAAAGTACCAGTGTGAATCACGTCCTACTTTGTGATTTTTGTATTTTAAACTAAAACTGTTCAGCTCTTTTAACAACTTTCTTTGAAAATTATACGCGTAAAGCTGTAAACAAAGGAAGGCAAAAGATATTTAGTGCAGATTTGAAACTAGTTTAGGCTGACTGTTGTATTGTATTGTCAGCTTTCAGCGTTAAATAAATTGTTAATATTTTGTAATAGAATTCACTTGTTCTATTTCAGATTAGTGTATTACGAGTTACTTGAATTGTCAAATAACAATGGCGCTTACTTTTACAAGAACCACACGGCCTTGAGCGCCAGTCACCTGTCATGCAAGTGAAAAGACAAATAATGAAATACATGCATTATTCTGTTTTGTTGTCAGTAGGCTCAAAGCTAACGGACAGGATAAGCTAAAATTAAATCAGTTATCCCGGAAAATCAAGCCGCTACAGGTAGCATAAATAGCATTTCTGGTACATATTAGATCTTTTGAAAAAATCCCTGTTGTTTTTAACCGCCGTTAAAAACTATGCGGTTTGAGAAGTGGGTTTGGCACGTGATTGGTCAGAAATAACATTCCTGAAATATTTTTGGTGTTCACGGTTTTCCTGGTCACACTGTAATTTTTGAACAATTTTTGTATTTATTCTTAGACGTACCATGGAAACATTAATACCAAGTCCTATGTACGGTCATCTGCGTTCTCAACAATGGCTAATACTTGTTCAAGATCACTTCAGAGGTTTCCAGAGACTTACCCCATATCAAGCCAGGAAGAGGTTTTTGGGTAGGTGTTCCCAACTAACCATTTTCATAAATTTTTTGGTGATTTTCCGAATTAACTAAAAGAGGCACTATTTTGGCAAACATTATGCTTTTTAAAAAGTAGTATACATTTTTGAGAATTTCTATTTTTATATTTTCACAGAAATTATCAGCAAGTGGCCCTATTTTGGGTCAACGTTTTTTTACATTAAGGTGAGTTTTTAACTTCTTTACCTCGTCTGGTTAAGAAAAAGCCGTATTTATTTTTCTCAACTCCCTGAAACGTAAATATTTTTTTCACTTTGTCCATTTAAAAGTACTGTTTACTCAAAAACTGTTTTATTAACATTTGTAAACTTAATTTTACAGCATGTTTCTAACCCTGCTGTTTGTGCGGACAGTGTTTTGGCCATCAACAAACAAGGAGTGCATTTTCTCAGTCCCCTTACGAAGGTTTGAAATTAATGTACTCAGTAACACATATTTACGTCGACTAACAAGAGGGGGCTCCATTGTAGCCATTACTCGTGCCCGCTCTTTTAACAAACCATTAAGGTTAATAAGAAAATGAGACATATATAGGCTTGCATCAGAAATGAATTTTTGCTACTAATTGAAAGTGCAAACCATGGAAAGGTAAACATTAGATTCATTGGTGTCAAATTAGGAAACTTAGTTAAAAGCTGCAAAGTCTTAAAAGGAAAACTCTTAAAGGGGGGTATCAGAGCTAGAGAGTCTGGGTCGAAATATAAGCAGAACTTGAAAGTTTGACGCGAAATCAAATTTTGAAAATTTTGTGGAAAATCATAATTTATCAAAAACATCCTTTGTTACTTTCCGTCAAAAATTTTCAGATCTTAATAACAATGTATGTTCTGTTTTTCGCTAGCTTAATTTTTTTGATATAGTGTGAAAAAGCGGTTTGAATGGGCCAAACTCTTCTTTCTGTTTGACCACTTCGCCATGGCGGACTTCAGTGAGGTAGCGATTAGCTAGCTTTCGGAGAAAACACAACAAAACCTTTTTCTTGAGAAATATTGTGTATGCAGCTAGAGGAATTTAATGTAAAAGATGCGAAGTTGTTTGCAACCGACCCAGTATTTGCATCGTTTTTGTTGTCCTTGGCAATGAAAAGGCGACAAATTGACAAAGCTGAAAGGTGAGTACAAATGAAATATATTCTGCCGGATTTTGTGTTCTTTTTGTTTTCAGTTGTTTCAAAGACAGATTTCACGTTATCTTTCTTTTTAAGGTGCATTATGTAGTTATTGCGAGGAGTTCTCAGACTCAAGAAAAGAGTCCCAGCCATTGGCGAAGATATTTAATTTTGAATTTCAAAATTAGTATATTTATGCTTTTATCAAAATAAAACTGTCATATTTCTTTCTCCAGCACACAGTAGTACTGACAGTTGTTTTGTTTTGTGTTAACAAACAAGTATGGCAGCCAGTTCACCTTGCATCCAAACAAAATAAAAATGATTCTGCTTTCATATTTAGGTTTGTGTATTGTTTATAATCAAATTTTGGGAACCAATTTGTCGAGGCATTTAAGGGCCGATTGTACCTAGTAACATCCTCTGATTGAATGAAGCCTGAGCCCATGATCAATAACAAGATTAGAACGAGCTCTCCTTGGACAAACAAACTAACATCTAAATCCTTTATGAGGCAAACAGCCAATATAACCAGAGTTTATCTCCGGTTTTTGTAGTGTTAGGTGGATAAGAGTCTTTGAAACCCCATGGAAGGGACACTAATACACCGCATATATCACCAAGGAGATCATTTATAACATCACCATTAGAAACTGGGAAACGTACAGTATGCTACTGAGAGAAAAAGTGTACTTTCACTATTAAATAAAAACAAATTCTTCCAAAACAGTCAATGCAAACGCATCTGCTAAATGATAATACAATTGCAAAATGTTTCCCTTACCTCCGAGGATCAGGATTGTCCTTTTTAGCCTGCTCCCAAAGTAGTGGATCAATACCTTAAATTTAATTGTAGTGAATCATATATAAGACTTCAAACCCATGGAAATGGCAGCAGAAGATGAAATTCTCAATGGGGGTACTTTTAATTGGGCTTACCCTATTTTATGAAAATGTATACCATCCTACAGTAGTACATGAACA